>ATSW01004036.1:0-10855 GCA_000444245.1 Botryllus schlosseri
ACTAATTGGTTCCCAATTTGTGTCAGATCAGTAGAATAGAAGGCTATCAGATATTGTTGTATGTTGTCATGGCTGACTAATCAGACCAGTAAAGCGAAATGTCGGTACCTAATCTAGTTTATGAAGTGTTCTGATCTAATATCTAGTTTTCCTGAAAATGTTATAGTAACTGAACTTGATTTTTGTTGCATTTCTGTTTGTTTTGGAATTTAATTTGATTAGAAGTTTCTGTCCAAAATCAGTAAATCTGATCTGGTTTTTAAAAATTGTATAGCTATAATTCTAATTCTAATCAAATTTCAAAAAAGCTGAACATGTTTTAGCTGTCAAGCTCTACGTCATTGGGTGCTGTGCAGAGTTGAGCACAACTTATGCAGGCAGACTACCGTAAGATATGCCAATGTTTGTTGTACAATGTACATTCCAGCTTCGTTTCGGTGATCGTCCACACCGCGCTACATCCATATCCAGTTTGGCCTCGTCCAGTGTCGCGCCAACTAGCATCATGGGGGAGCTGACAGACGAATCGTTAAGCGAAGAAGATTTCGATGGAAATGAGGAAGCTGCCGACCGCAAGCAGGTCGACCGGTATGGATTTACCGGTGGGAATCAGTACACGGATGCTAGGTAAGTGTGATGTGCATTGTGCACTGAGTATGAGCAACTGAACATGAGCATGAGCATGATCATTAGGATTGTTCAGAAATAACTTTTTATTCAAATTTCACTGGCTATTCAATGAAATTGTTAGTTAGGTTGGCTAAAAAAGCGCTACATCCCAAATTTGGCACGATTACAACGCGTAGCAGCGAGGCTACAGGAGTTAGAAGTAGTGAATTCAATAGAAAATAATGAAATTCTTTTTTCAAATTTCACTTTCTTTAACCATGAAATTGTTAAGTTGTCTGAAATCACGACTTGTAACAAATTTGGCTCAATTCCAAACGGTAGAAGCAAAGTCATTGCAGCAGAACATTTTGGATTTGAAAAAAATAGTATTTACGGTGAAAAATTGTCTCAATATTTATTATATAACTACTCACCGTAAATACTGTGAACATTGACAACCTCACTTCTACTGATTGGAATGGAGTCAAATTTGGTATGCATCGTATTTGTAGACAGTCTAACAATTTCATGTGATTGTCGGAATAATTAGAAATTGAAATTTTTTTCATTTTTTTTATCATAACAAATTGAAGATGTTCTAACTCCCATAGCTTCGCTGCTACAGGTTGGAATTGAGCCAAATTTGGTGTGTTTTTTTAGCCAACCTAACAATTTTATCGAATAGCCAGTAAAATTTGAAGTTAAGTTATTTTTTAACAACCCTATGTTGATTTTTCAGCTGTGATTAAACTATTAACTGTACAGTATATCGAATTTTAATTTCCATACCGCTGATGCCGAATTCGGCAATAAGATTGTCGGCATAGGTCTTACAATGATCAGCTGACTAGATGACTTCATGGTTGCATTGCTGGCTACCATTTCGCCGGATTAGTCTCTCACATTTTGAAAATAAACTTCTGTCTGTCTGCCTGTTTTCAATTCTCTGCGAGTTGCTAATAATAATCATTGATGACAAGTGTCAGTGGAAAATATTTGAGTTTATGTCAGTATGAGAATATTATTCAATTGTATATCGAATTTTTGTAGGCCTACCTCCTCTTTTCTATACTGTAGGATTGTAGCTGCCAAACCGTCATTCTCGATGATTCTTATTGAAATGCTTCATTTTGTTAGCATGCTACTTTAATCTAACCCCAGCTTTCATTCCAAGAAGTCATGTAAGCACTCTATGCTCATATTTCAGTGGGCTGCGCAATATTGTATCTTGGTTCAAATTCCAACATCTCAATTGGATGCGAATTTTTTTCAAGTTTTCAAATTGTACAAATTCTATGAATAATGCTATAATGATAAGGTAGTGTTATTAACTTGAGAATACTTTATTTGATTGTGGAATATGTGGAATATAGTCAAGTCACGCATTATGGGGACATCTATTTTCAGCCATCTTGTGTTGTCTGTGGAAAAGTTGCGTTACCGAGAGCAGAAATGGCTTTCCATGCTGAATCATTGGGAGTCGTGGATGTCTGGAAGATTTTCCCAGGTATCTGTTATAATAGTATTCATATGAAAAAAAATGTGAAAATACAAGGGGTCAAAAACTGCAAAGTGGAGCAAACGCCCATCTCTGACTCCAAACAGACTTTTTGAAAAGAGGTTGCACTGTGCTCACAGAATGAATAAATATTTAAACAGATAAATTGACAGAAGCATATATGTATGTAATACTTGAACAGGTAGATGATGCATTACCCATAAACAGTTTGCAATTATACAATAGCCTACGTTTTATTCAAAAAGTTGACGATTGAAAAAATTGAAGTGCATTTCAGGCTAGTCCCATCAAGCAACTAGAAATATATTGAAATATATTGAAATATATTGGTAGTGGTGTATTTCATCAACACGACCCTGTCATGCCCATCAAGCAACATACAAAGCCATGCTTGTAGCGTGAATGGTTTAAGTCACGCATTCGCCTTGCTAACTTCCAATTTTTTAGCGACTGTATTTTCTTTTAGTGGTCGAGAACACATATCCTTTGTGTATATTTCCCTTGGCATTGTACCGTCGGAGATTAGTCATGCCGGATTCTCTTTTAAAATGTTATTTCTTTAAAGGTAAAGAATAGGTGTCGAAAAGGTATCCCTCCTTCTTTGCGGGGTCGTGCTTGGCAGCTCTTATCCGGTGGCAAGACTCTATGTGATCAGAATCCTGGGAAGTATGAAGTAAGTCATATACTGGTTGGTCTATCACACGCATGGAAGATTGGTGGAATTTTTTTCATGTTTCTTGAATCTGTGGCCATTCAGAGATGTAAGCACAAAATTCTCCGGTGCAGTATCCAAATTGATCTTCATTTTAACCTAAATATATGGCAATACCATGCCTACTCTCACTCAAAATGTTATTAGGTCTAGACACAATAGAGTACCTGAGTGATTCAGTTCTGAATCCAGCATTAGGCTTGCAGTTGAGTATTTGATAATCACTCATTATGACGTGACAACAGTATGAATGATGAGTTCAAATGTGTGCCATTTATGCAAATCACAAAGGATATAACACCAGTTCTATGTCATGTTAAAGGTAGATTGGTATTTTGTCGAGCACATCTATTTCATTGCACTTTGTGACAATGCTGTGGGTTGATCGCAACAACACAGATATGTCATTTACACTAATGTCCGTAGCCTTGTAGGCTATGGTATAAAGTTTCAAATTGGAGCTGTATAAATTCATAATGCCAGTGGGGTTTACGGTTTATTGACTTTCATAATACTCGTCTAGGCCTACGTGCTTGATTTGTGACTTGACATCAAATTGAAGGGTATTGGAGGATAATTATATTTGATTAGGCAAGTTGTAAAATAAACACCGTTATGTGTGCCATGCTAATAATGTCACATAGCGTACTGGTCACTGAATTGGAACTATACATATACTAAAAANATANNCATAATGTAGGTGGCCGTGTAGGCTACACGCTACAGCTGTAGAATCCGTTTGCAACTATAGTTTCGTAAGGCAAGCCATTTCTATTTCATGTGTTGTAAAGTTAACTTTGATTGAGCCATGCATGATTCACATCATAAATGACTAAACCACTCCTTACTGGATATCTTTAGACGACCACGGTTGCATTTTGATAGTGCAGCATACGGTTATTCATGGGCTGTTTCACAAACAAGTCGGCAGACGTCATTTGCGAATGAATGTGGGCTGATTTAGAGTGAATCAGCGAGTAAGCATTACTATATGCGACCGGGAAGGCGTCTCATGTGACATGCAAGCTCAAGAAATGATTGCGTCTGAAATAACATACAGACATCGTTTGTCATCTAGCTTGTAGATGTTGGAAAATTGTATGTGACGTAATATTTACCTGATGAGTCTTGTCAAGATGTGACATTGTGTTACCATATTTAGGGCTGGGTGAAATCAAATAGGTTACCTAGCGTAGTATGTAATTGTCACCACACAAAAATTACCAAAACAGGTAATTTACAGTTGCACGGTCACCAGGAAAAAGATGTCCGGGCTCTGTCCGAGCAGACTTGAACAACTAGATAATTCTAGTTGGCAAATTACACTAATTAGAGTGGAATGCCAGTAATATAATTCTCATCTAATTTGTGAAATCAGGGTTGTAATGACTCGAGTCATGATTTTCTGATGACTCGACTCAAGTCATTTTCGCATGACTCGAACCAAGTCATATGACGTGAGACTCAGACAACCAAGACCGACATTTCGTTGTAATTTTGAAGAATAGTAAAGTTACCACACTATTGGTATATCGTCTCTTGGCACTGGTACCGGTACTTGGAAATGCGACCAGAAACTGCTAAAAGTGGGGAAAATGAGTTATAAAAAGTGGGTTAACAAGACTTTAACTGGAAACTGAGCAGTCAACACAATGACTTGGACTGGGACTCNAGTCATAATACCATGACTGGGACTCGACCCTCTGANGGNTGACTTGGACTNGNACCTGACTCGGTGGTGAATTGAAAATGACTNNACTTGACTCGAGTCNAANGTACAAAAGTGAGATTGACTTGTGACTCGGAGCCTTGTGACTNGATTACAACCCTGTGTGAAATGTTTTCATGCTCTAATTCNAATTCTAATCTAATTTGTGAAATGTTTGTATGCNCTCGTTTTANTTCTAAATTTAATTCAATTTTCAAGGTTTTGCGAATTCGGTTTTTATAATTATAATTCGGNTTTTATAATTATAATCCAACTCTGCATAACNACCCTTCCCATATTTACGGAAGAATCATNGTTTTAGGAATTTTTGAAGAAAGANGCCGACCCGAANTGCGTCGAAGATATCGAGAAAGACCTNCATCGACAGTTTCCGTTCCACGAAATGTTTGTCCAAAAAGGTGGCACCGGTCAGCAAGACCTCCGGGACGTGCTGAGGGCTTATTCNGTGTATAACAGAGAGGACGGTTACTGCCAGGCGCAAGCGCCAATAGCAGCTGTTTTACTCATGCACATGCCGGCTGAAGTGAGTGCGTGTCGTTGCTATTTTGTCGTGACACGGCGTATACGGTTTCAGTTTCTTACTGATTCTATGTGTAATGTATCGTATAGCTAATTATTTTCAATACATGGTTATTATGTTTAATGTTGTTTCTAGAGACTCTCGGAGGCAGATTTAGACAACTAGATAATTCTAATTCTATTCTGATTTACAAAAACTGTGTAGCTTTAATTCTAATCTAATTTGGAAAAAGCTGTGTAGCTATAATTGTAGTTCTCGTCCAATTAAAAAAACGGCACCGTCATTTATAATCTAATTTAGAAAGGCGGGAAATTTTCTAGTCGTCCAAGTCTTCTCGGAGGTACAGAACTTGAATATACAATTTAATAATATATTCGTATTGAAATAAGCGAGGATACCAAAATCTGCCAATGTAGCTTGTGCCAACAAGAGTTTGTGTATGATCTAATAATAGTACATTGAGCTTAAGCCATCTGTTTCCTTGATTATTCGATTTATTAGTGCCAGTGACGTGATATTTGGTGATACGGTTGTTGATATACAATGTTCTTTCCAATTCTCTACTAGTTGCTGACGAGTGAAAATATTCGGGTTTATTTCAATATGAATATATCTTTATCCAATCGAATGCTGTTTGTATATTCCGAAAATGCCAGAATAACGCATATGACAAACAATATCTTATATATATCAGAGCACTTTATGACTTTGTCATTATGTCTCATTTTCAGCAAGCGTTCTGGTGTGTTGTGGCAATGTGTGAGCACTATCTGCAAGGATACTTCAGTCCTGGCCTGGTGAGTAGCAGTATTATGAATTCATAGTGACTTATTCGCTGTTGACATAATTTTTTGAATATCTACTGTTGAATCAAATGGTATGCAGACAAGGTTTATCATTAAATTCATATTTTAGGCGTAAATTGCATTATCTTTCTTGTACATTTGTATGTATTTTTGCAAGCACATGCAACTAGCGATGCTTATTCAGTATTCACTTTTGTGCTGTAAACTTTGTCTTTGTGGCAGACTATGATAACTAGATAATTTTAGCTGCTTAATTGGAGCAAATGCAGGTTATCTAATTTGGAAAACATTATGTTGCTATAATTCTGATCTAATTTGGAAAAAATGAAAATTTCTTTGTAGCCTGATGGCTTACCTATGGAATCATAGTAGTCCAGAGCATAGGCGCCGAACGCTAATTTTCCTTAGGCATGCGAGTTCGATGACGTCACAAAGGAATGACGTCATGATCCGACGGAATTGATAATTAGTGATAATATAGCATCAATTCATGAGGGTTAAGTGCCTGCATAAATGCCGATTATGCAATATCTTCGTGTTAAGCGCGTATTATAAGCTTGTCAACGAGTCCGGAAGCGCTGTCAATTAGCGAGTCCCTGATCGCTAACGAACAATTAAATACGCTGCTTATCAACGCGTATTACGTAACCTCGGCGACGATTTGCGCAAGGCAAAATGTCAGAGTTGTTATGGAATCTGTTCTATAATGGCACCGATTTCAGGTTGTTCAAGCCTTTCTCGTCTTTTACAACTCAAGCCTTGACAGTTGACACACATCTTCTGATGGTTATGTTTAGGTAATAGCGGAATTCACTTACGCATGCACGGCGCACTCACAATCGCACATGTCTGCGGACATTCGATGTCATTCAGGTCAGCGGTGTCGTTCTTTAATTACAATCGCTAACCAACAAACACCTAACGGCATTGTCACCAAGCCATCGAAAGATTGGAGCTAACGCATGCTAGGCTCGAGAGAAGGAAGCCAACGCATGCTCGGCTCTAGACGCGATAGTTGGCCAGCGATGATATCTTTCGTGCCAGGCCTGTTGCAGATGCGATTGTGTAGGCAAGCGATAATATCGTGTGCGCCAATGCAGATGCGAGAGTGCAGGCAGCGATGGCACCGGGCCTACTGCTGATGTGATTGTTCATCATGCTCAAGCGAGTTTGTTTGTTTTGGGGTATTTATGGTGTTTGTCGACTACTATGGTCATTTACACCAGGCCGATATTCTTCTTATTTTCCGTAACTGCCGACTTATAGCACGGCCCACCTCTAGGCTTTTGTAAGACACCGCTGACGCGGATGAGGTGGCGAGGAGGAGCCTAGGGCTCAAGCGAGTGAAACCAGGCTTGTCGGAGACGCGATAAAGCAGGCAAGCGTCCCAAGCGATGATTGCCGAGCGCACGGCAATCAATGACACAATTTCGCGATCATCTCAGCGGGAGATCGCGTCGCGTTACATTGTGCACAGACAAATCTCGTTAATTGGCAACGCGCTTGTAGCTAATTGGCCGCGCGCAACGGGTTACCTCGCTCACATAAGCGGTAGCAGGTAATGTCGTAAACGGAAATACATTGCGATTCGTTCTAAATAACACAATCGGGGTTTATGCCGATTCATGCCAAACCGAATTCTAGGCATGCCGCATGCCTAAAAAAGTGTCTAGGCATGCCTGGCATGCCTTGCATGCCCAGGTTCGGCGCCTATGGTCCAGAGTGGATCTCTAGATAATTAGCTATGCATTGATTTTCTTGTAGGAGACTATACAAATTGATGGATATGTCATGCAAAGCTTACTTCGTAAAGTATCGTCGGTTGCTCACAAACACCTTGAGAAGAATCAAGTCACGCCTGTGCTGTACATGACGGAATGGTTTATGTGCGTCTTCTCGAGGACTCTACCTTGGACATCCGTGCTCAGGCTGTGGGATATGTTCTTTTGTGAAGGCAAGTCAGTTGTCTTGTTGATCAATAAAATGAATCTGTAAAATGATGATGTTTTTCATGAGTGAGAACTTCTCCAAATGTCCTGTTAAAGCAGTGCTTCCGTGTGATAGCAATTTTATAATTATATATACAAAGAATTTGGAATACAGACAATCTTGCATCCGGTGATTGGTCGAAAAAAGGCGTTACTCAATTTTTGGTATTTCTGTATAATTTTTGACTACCGGCATGAAAATCCGGCCTAGACTTGATCTCATAATGTCGAATATGCAAGCTCAACTTTTGATGTTCAAAACTTAGTATTTGGAATCAGTATTTACAGTAGGTAGAATGAATAATAACGAATTGAAGAATTTGCCAGGCCGTGAATACTGTTTCTTTTTTCAAATCCAAAATTTTGTAGGCCTACTGTAACCTCACTTCTACTGGTTGGAATTGCGCCTCATTTTGTGTGCAGCATTTTAGCCAACTTAACAATTTTATGAAATAGCTAGTAAAATTTGACGAAAAAAGTTGATTATGAACAATCCCGATAGGCATATACATATTATCTATTTAAATAATTTGATTTTTGATTCCTTTATTCACGGGGCTCACAATAAAACTTTTGTTATAAGTGGTTTGCGTACTTAAAAATGTCGGGAAGCGCTGGGTTAAATCATGTTTAAAATATTTGACAAGCACAATATTTTCAGAAGCGATTCAGTAAATGCATAGTTCAGTCTTTTGACAGTTACAATTTGGATATTGATTTAAAAGTCTTCGTTTTCTATTGAAATACTAAGATGCTTTGGCATTGTGGAGATTTCTCTGTAGCCGCAATCTGGTTCTATGCTAATGAAAAGTGGTCAGTAAGTGGTTTACTTCACGTTTGAAGCACTATTGAAGTACGGTGTATTTGCTGACCGAACCTCGGGCATGTTCTGACTATTCGACACATCTATTAGTTTAGAAACTCCTGTACTAAAAATGGGATGTAAATATATATATTACCTTTACTATGTCATGACTTTCTCTTTGGTGTTGGTTTTCATGAAATGCTATATAATACCTTTAAATTTCTCTGGATTTGAATGGACTAAAGTCACAGGCATGACAACAGCTTCAGATTGAAATTAAAGTCACTCTTGACACTTTAAAACCAAACTTAGATACCATAAATCGCCGAGGACCTTGTTTAATGCGAACAAGATGGCTGTACGATGACAATTTTATATTTAAATTCAATTTGTCTTCCATGCAATATGTCTATGAAGCTGTTTAGTATAAATAATGCACGATGCTGTCTCGAATACAGTAGTCAGATTCAATCTACACATGTGTAGGTTTTGAACTGATGTAAATACTTGTGTCTATGAAAGTTAGCTATTTGTGTGTCCATCACTGGTCTAGTATCAAAACTGATTTTAATGATCCTACGTACACATTTAGAAAGATTGCCTCAAACGGAAAGTAAGGAGCTTGTTGCAAGAGATCGGTAAATTTTATGCTTTCCCTGAAATGCTTTTAAAATTGGCGTGCTGTGATTGCTGTGAAATTGATAGCTCTACAACATGATATTAGATACCCAGTTGCGAATCAAAATAATGGTATCATAGGTGATTTTCAAGAAGTAATGTCTAAACGCTTGGCATGTTATTAATCATTAACTTCTCGTATGATCTTAGATATTTCGAATTGGCAATATTACAGAGATTAGGTCAAAGAGAGCCAAAAGGAAATTAGCAGTAAAACCAACTTTATCTGATACCTCAATCACTCCCTACATCAGATGTAAAATAGTTTGCCCATTTGTGGAGGCCTATTTTAAGCACATGACCATCAAGATATAATGAAATTTGCACTTTCGGCGCGTGAATTAAACCTTAAATGATGCTGTCGCTCGTCAATTCCAAGTAGCCGCTGACATTCCAGTGACATTTCAAAGATAGTTTTGCGGTGCTTAGCAATTTCGCCGGGATATATCGGATGTTTATAACACTAGACAGGCATAATTTGAATACATGTACCTATACAAGTGACATTTGGTATTATAATATTATTTCTGTCCTATGGATGTAACACAACATCGTTTATCATACTGTTAGGATGGTGATTCTTTTCACACCCTATTTTATGATTCAAAACTACGTCAATATATTATCACACTTGTTTGCACGGAATTTTATATTTCTGAAAGGCTGGCGATCAATCTCGTATTCACAATACAGTTTAATCAGGCTCATGTGGTCATAAAATCTTGACTTGTCCACTTGAGCTATCCAAAAAGCATCTAACAACTACACTACCGGAGTATTGTTTCGCAAAATTAGTATTCAGAATTTAAGCATAGGCGTGTAATGTATTCTAAAGTATACTTTTGCAAAATACTTGACCAAAATAAACTTTTACTGTATATGCCTTTTTAGTCACTTTTTCTAATCAGACTTGTAGAAACTACTCAATTTTCACAATGCGCAACTAGAACCAGAACTAACGTAACTAAAACACAACTAACTAATAACTGATAATGCAAATTTCTGAAGTGCAAATGAGCTTGAGCTGAGAAATGCATTTCAAAAAAAATGGGTTTCGAGTTTGGAATTTGCGGGGTTTCGACCCCAAAACTGCCCCCTGGCTACGTCACTGTTAGTAGCGATGACTCTGAGGTAGCAATGGCTGCAATAACATCACACAAAAAACCACCGGTTTCATGATTAACGCCAAACGACGACACAAATATTTAGTTGCTCTACAACTATTTTTCTTAAATCCGCAACTGGAACTAGAACTACGGTACTCGCTTTTCAAAACTCACTAGAACTAGTCTGTTTTTAAAATCCACTACTAGAACTAGAACTAGCATTAATCTCTTTTCGAAATCCGCAACTAGAACAAACTTGCTTCTAATAGTTGGTATCGCAGAATTTAATACATTCATTGCATCGCCGTATTTTGTGTGACAGGAATTAAAGTTGTGTTTCGCTGCGCCTTGGTTTTGTTGAGAAACACGATCGGTACGTCGGA
>ATSW01004037.1:0-20207 GCA_000444245.1 Botryllus schlosseri
CCCAAAGTCTATAGACAATATACCTGAAGAACCAAACAAGGATATCTATGTCCTTAGCACACACTGGCCGACTGTAGCCTGCAGTTACTGACAGTTTAATGAAGTGAGACACAGAAACTACTTAACGGGATAACTCTAGAAAAATCAGAATAAGTAGTTCTACAGCTTTGCCTCGTGAAGTAATAACATAATCACACTCTATTATGAACACTGTTAGCAGCAATTTCATGCAGAAAATTATGCAAATCCATCCAAATGCTCAAGCCAATTATGCGGCTTCAAGATAGAACTACATGATATACAATGTGATTGAAGAGGATATATTCTTGAGAATAGTATGTCCTAAAGCAGAACGCATAGATTGTGCAAATATTTGAAATGGCCAGAGGTAAGTTCTGCCATATAGTTAATCATCGTCCTCAAAGAAACAAACAAACTACGTCTCGTACATTAGAATATTATATCGTAAGCTTGCTGCATGAGTAATAAAACTACGGTATTATTAAGATGATACCATTTCCTTAGTGATGGAACTACAAAAATATTTTGATTCGAAGCATATTGTGTGAACATGTCGAGCGCCCTATCATTATCACCATATTTTGCTAAAGCTGCAGGCTGCACTATGCTGGAATCGCAGCTATCGATCGCAAACGCAATATGAGATTATATTACAGTGTGTGCTCTGAATTATTGACAAGCGCTTTGTGGAATTCTGGTTGAAGTATTATAAATGAATACCATTGAAAAGTGAATACCAATCAAATACCACACGTAATGCAAATATTTGTAAATGTCTTCCCCTTTGGCTTAATCTTTATTTAAAAATCAGTCGATATATAGTTTAGGTCCAATCATTTGCAGCTTATCTAGTCACAAGGAAGGTCTGTCTTCCTCCTAACTGCTTTGCTAACAACGTCGTAGGAAATTATTTGGTAACCAGATTATCTGAGCGTGTGTAGGAGTTCCAATTAAACTTTTATAAGGGGTGTCACGCACTGTATCGCCCTGATTCAATCCTTACACCTTTATAGTCTGTGGCATGAATAATGTACTATATAGAGTTGCAGCCAGTCGTCCGTCTTGTCGAGTGTAGTCAATTCCGAAGACAGCTATAGAGCTGGGGAGTTGGAATCGGGAGTGGCTTCTTTCAATTCCTTGTGCTCTATCAAGACAGTAGCCATTTTCTATTTTGGGAGCTAACAAGTCACAGCAGCAGTTAAAAATCGTAACAGGAAGCAGTCAGAGACAGTAACTAATAATTATTATACTCTATTTAACACCATTCCTTTGAGAAACGCTCAAGGTGAGTAAAGAGCTTATAACGAGAGTAGAACGTCAGCATACACTTCAATAGCAAATTCATATTTTATTTCATCCGATGCTTTTCATGCGGACCACTGTCAGGGTCACCGTCAGATATAGATGATACGGAGATCATTTATTAATAGTTTTATCCTCTCAAACACCACAAGATTCATTTTTATTCGAAATCTCATAGATTAAGATACAAACCAGCTGATGTCCACAAATCAGGGGTCGCCAACACGCGGCTCGAGGGCCGCATGGTCCTCGAGGTCATACTTTGCGGCCCACGACCTGATTTGGATTTTGGAAGATCGCTTATTAAAACATTTTCAAATGATGAAATTGATCTCCGTTTAAAAATATTGTCGTTGTTCAATTTATAGGTATTCTCCTGGGCCCGTCACCAGTATTCCTCACTAGCTGATACGGCTTCCGCGATGGTAATAGCATTCCATGGAGGAATATTCAGCTGATATGGAAGGGTTGCCTTGACTTGCAATGGCTCAGACTCTGCCAAGACCGAGACGCTTAGAAAACGACTTAGGGCTTTCCCACACGATCAAGCTTTACGAGGAGATAGTTTTCCAGAAAGTACCGTGTCTAGCAAACCACAAATCGATCCCTTAGTGGCGGAAAAGTGTTGGGCAGCTCATGGTTCAAAAAAGAATGAAAGTGGTGACAATGATATTTTTGTTGTATTTGTATTTCTTTAATGAAATATCATTGTAGAGTGCACAGCGTTGAACTAATGTAGATTTTTCAAAAGTGGTTGTTAAACTGTGTGGCCTATTTTTTGTCTCGATATTGAGTTCAAGCGGCCCTCGACCTCTGCGAAATTTGAAAAGTGGCCCGCGACCCGATTTGAGTTGGCGACCCCAACCATAAATCAATCCTCTGCCTACCAGTGTAGTATTATATCTAGAGGAACGGTGTGTTAGCACGGGTACAGGCAAAGTCGGTGTCGACGGCGTGTCAAACATCCATCCGGCTATCCCCAAAATCGCGCTAGTATTTATCCTAAAAGGAAACTGGCTGAATTCGCAAATACAAAAGTGATAAAATGCAGGCGCAGACAGAACAGGTTAATGAGTGATTATAATGATATATGGAATACTTTTGCTGGCATAGACTTGCGGTTGCCGAATCATGAACTCGAAAACAGACAAATGAAATTTGTCAGTCCATTTGCCACGTATGTTCGACCCACTTTCAAATACTCTCAAAATATCAATCACCTTTTCAAATGCGTGCATAACCTCATTTCAGAGACATAATGGCTGGCCTTGTTTCCAAAATAGAATTGTCAATATCATGCTCAGACTTGCTCAAGAAAGATCTGACGTCCGAATCAGATCCTCTGTGTCTGCTGCAAGGGTACGATGAATCGAGCAAGTCATGGTACGAAATTGCGCGCACGGAACGCGTCAAAAACGAAAGCTGCCCTGTATTCAGTAAGAAAATATCTGTCGACTATCTTTTCGAGGAAGTACAAAAGCTGAGATTTAAGATTTACGACGTCGATAACGACACCGCCTCGTTGAAGGATGATGATTATCTGGGAAAGCTAAAATGCACACTAGGAAGTATAGTCTCCGCGAAGACATACAAACAGCCGCTATTTAAGAAAAGCAAAAAGCAAGCGGGCAAAAGTAGTATTAAAATCGAAGCAGAAGAATGCACCGACAACAACGACTTGGTTGTGTCCGTGAAAGGCAAGAAACTCGACAACAAAGACTTCCTTGGAAAGTCAGATCCGTATCTGGAATTTTGGCGGGAAAACGACGACCAGACGTGGTCCATGTCTTACCGGTCGCCGGTAGTGAAAAACACGTTAGATCCAGCGTGGCCAATAATGCGCATACCGATGCAGGGCCTGTGTAAGGGTAACATAAAACGTAAAATATCCGTGAAATGCTACGATTGGGACAAAGACGGCGATCACGACTTGATAGGCGAGTTTACCATGACAGTCGATGACATCCTAAACGGCGGGCAGGACGAATATTTCTGCATCAACGACAAAAAGAAGAAGTCCAAAAAATCGTACAAGAATTCAGGAGTGATCAAATTTTCTGATGCTAAAATACAGAGACGTCACTCGTTTCTTGATTACGTCTTCGGAGGCTTGCAAATTAACTTCACAGTCGGCGTCGATTTCACAGGCTCAAACGGCGACCCTAGAGACCCGAATTCGTTACACTTCAACAATCCCCAGTTCATGAACGAATACGTCCAGGCGTTATACGCTGTCGGGAATGTAGTTCAAGATTACGACACCGATAAATTATTCCCAGCTTTCGGATTCGGCGCCAAGATACCGCCCGATGATCGCGTTTCCCACGAATTCGCTCTAAATTTCCAGCCAAATAACCCGTATTGTAACGGCGTGAACGGTATTGTGGCCGCGTATCAACAAGCTATTTTGAAAGTCAGATTTTGGGGACCTACCAATTTCTCTCCGATCATAAATCACGTATCTAGATTCGCGGAAGACGCGCAAGCAAAGCAAGCTACACCTCAAAATTACTTTGTGCTTCTGATCATCACAGACGGAGTCATCACTGATATGGAGGAAACGATAAAGGCTATCGTGCGTGCGTCGCATCTTCCAATGTCGATTATCATTGCAGGCGTGGGACAGGCCGATTTCAGTCTGATGCAAGCTCTCGATGGCGATGATGGCGTACTGAAGGATGTAACTGGTGCCCGTATTGCTAGGGATATCGTGCAGTTCGTGCCGTTTCGGGATTACAAAAGCAAAGGCGCCATCGCCTTGGCGAGAGCAGTACTGGCCGAAGTGCCGACTCAAGTCACAGAGTATTTCCGTCAAAGAGGCATGGACCCGGGACAAAACCAGAGTCAACCGAGTACCTGATTTAGTTCTACTGGTACAACACCGTGTTTCATCTTAATAGTGGACTCGTAATCCCATTCCNGATACTTAACCAATTAATACGAAGTCATTGATTGGGGTAGAAGTTTTCTGTTTTCGTGCATCATCTATACTTGCGGAGGTGGTCAGCAGCGAAGTGTGTTATTTCGGAGTGCTGAAGTAGGTTTTGTGTTCTTGCGCTACTTGGTACTTACTCGAGCTGTTGTTTTTCGATTATTTCAGCTTCTACTCGAAAGTTTTTTGGGCAAATCTACTCATGTTTAGACTTTTGTTTTGGAAAGTAGATTGCAGGTTTGGGGTCTGTATGCGTCACCTTAATAGTGAGATTGTGATACCGTATGGGCAAAATAGCACCTGTACCACAGTAACTTAATTTATTTCGGAAACTTGCTTCGATTTGCAGTGTCGTAATCGTTTTGCATTAGCCGCGAAAAGGATTGCATTTAAAACTAATCTACTTTTGAAATTACCTACTTGAGTACTCTTCAGACCTCCATTTTCTACTTCTACTTGAAGTATTCTGACCCGTCTTGAAAAGTGTCACTTCTACTTGTCATTGAGTAAAAATTGACGACGTTCCTTCGACTTCAGTACGATCGACGACAGCGAATTATACAGAAAGTCTACTTACATAATTCGAATTTTCATAATTTTCACCGATTTTTGTTCATGGTTCGAGATATGGCATACGCACTACCACGTATATTTACCATTCATATGTAATTGGTAGCAAGTAACTTTCCCACTGCCAGCTTACAATTACTGTTGCTATACGACTTTGTTGTATGATGTGTGCTTTGGTTGCATCAGAACCAAACATGCGTTCGAAGGCGATTTTTAGTTCGAATTATGTTTGCAATTTTTTANTGGTTTTCAATATAATAGTGTGTAATCTGATGTCTCTTCCTAGTGATGAAGTACTCGTGTCAATTAATCGCACGGTTGATCACGGTTTTCCACCAAGAGCTGGGAATGTTTATCACAAATCAAAATACGCCAGCTAAGTCTGTGCCTATAGGAGTTCGTGTACCATCTAAAAATATTACATTGAGCTTGAGCGCTCCCTCGCCTCGATAGGTCGAAATTTCATGTCGGTGAAGTCATATTTTGTGGTACGATTGTTGATGTACCATGTTCTTTCCAAATCTCTACTAGTTGCTGACGATTACCCCCGACGAGTGTCAGCCGAAAATGTTCGGGCTCATTTCAATATGACGAAACTATACAATTGTATATTGAAGTTCTGTACCTCCAAGAAGCTCTACAAATCAACTATAAGATTGTCTTCACTATTTAATCTTGTGTATTTGTTTCTCGTATCATCGATTGCTTTATAAACCAACTATCATTTGTTACCATATGCTACAGATTTTTTCATTTCCAATCATCCGCATATTCGGTACCGTAGATAAGTTGGTTGCCCGACATATGAGCATGCGACACAACGAAATGCGACAGTTGAGCATGGGACACTTCAGCTTTTGAAATTCCCTGAAATTCATCCTTATGTATAACCTAACCCCAACCGTAACACTAACCCAACCCTAAATCAAAGCTGAACCCGTAATTTAACCCACATGCTCATGTGTCGCATGCTTATATGTCCAGTCCAACCATGGACCAGTTAAGTTTACTCTTATATGTTTTGAGGGTGGCGACCATAAAGTTAGCTTATCCGCGAGAACGGTAATCGTGTGATTAAAACGGTTACTCGTGGCTCGTAGAGTGGGATGAGATTCCGCGCCAGGATGATCCTCAATCGTCTGGTGAAACTTTTAATCCAGCGAAGTTCGTTATCACGATTAACGGTTAATCTGTCGATTAGCATTCTCCCAGATAAGCTAACTTTATGTTATCCACCCTAGTCAGCTAATTCGATGTATTTTAATCATTCGACGTATCCATAGCATCATATATATGCGCAGCATATTGCGCAGTGTATCGCTCTTTCAATATATACCATTGTATTGTATACAAAATGATTGCAATTTCTATTGATATAATCATCATGCGTGTAGATCGAAGATGTCATGCGTGAAGCTCTATTTTCCAGCGGGTTTCCAACGGTATCNGTCGCACCTACGCGGGGACGAAAGGGTAAACCGTAATCCTCTCTCCATTTTCGTACTTGTAACAAGGCATGAAAATTTCCTCTCCTTCCACGCAGTCTTCGATTGGCGCGACTGAAAGACAGCGAAGAAAACGATAATCAACTGTTCCATGACGACTTACGCAAACTCCTGGATTTTTTTAATTCGCAACGAAGAGCTAGAGCTACTCAATTTTCAAAATACGCTACTAGAACTATAGAACTACTCAGTTTTCGTAACTCGCAATACTACAACTAATCATTTTTCAAAAAGTGTTGGAGGTTTATACTGGCTCCTCGCCACGTGATCCGTGTAAGTGACAGTGTCTTATAAAAGCCTAGAAATGGGCCGTGCTACAAGTCGGTAAGTACGGAATCAAAATAAAGAATATCGGCGTGGTGTAAAATGACCAATGTAGTCGAAACACTGTGAATATCAAAAAAACTGTAGATTGGTACATAGTGCAAGTCTGGTTGTCCGTTCGAGGTATTCAGGAATGTACTGGGCCTGTGTATTGTATTACCCAGAGTTGGATACTAGAAAATATTTCGCTTTTCCGAATTTCATTAGAATTATAGCGAAACAGTACTTACTTACTGAATTCGCTAAACGAGATTGAATTCCATTCGGAATTAGACAGGAATACAACAAAAGTTCATTATCATAAGCAAGAGAATGGCAAATGTCTGCACCAAGCTTATTGGCTCTTTACGGCTCTGCAGCATTTCCAGGAAAATCAGACATGTTAGAATCATACCGTATTACATCTGCTTGTAGCCTACTTGAGTGACCACTTTAACCACCTCTTCACTGGCATCAGCCAATTTGCTTTCGATAGATATATTGGTTCCAGAATTCGAAGCCGGGTTGGGCGCAAATATACATCGCTGTCTCACGTTAGGGAATGGGATTATCCCCACTCATATCGCACGCCTATGAATCGAGTTGCCGACGTTTGATCAAAACAGTCGTTTCGACTAGGGCTGGGCACAATGATTCGAGTACTCGAATCTGAATCGAGTATTAATTTTAATGATTCGAGTCGAGTAGTAAAATACGTTTTTTTCGAGTACTGAAATTATAAGCACCTCGCAACTTAAAGTAAATTTACTAACGAGAATTATAGTTTTGATATTATTTTCCACTGAGGAAGCCTTAAAACCTTGATTGACCGTGTCGCAGCATACGAGACATAGTACAAAGCTACGAACGTTTCTGGAAATAACACATTTCCGACGTCATGATCATCCCACAACATAAGTATCTTTAGTGTGACGGATAACAGGCACTATGTTCTTTGTGGTGGCATAAAAGGTACATATTTGAACTTTGACATAGTACATTCTGTTGTGACGTCATACTGGGCGATACTCGAATACTCGACTCGAAGCATATTACGTGATTCAGAATCGAATCACTCAAGTACTCGATTTTGCCCAGCCCTAGTTTCGACTATTACTTTTCATGTTTATTTTTTCTATCGTAACCTTGTGGTGTTTTGAAATGGCGAAATTCTTGATAAACCGAACTTATCTGAAACTCACTGTTTTCCACCTTGTACATGCAATACTTTCTCCAATCGTACTCGTCGTTATACGGGAATACGGCGATGTATTGCTTGTTTACGTCGTGCGTGGCTGGCATGAAACATTCGCCGTTGGGAGGTAGGTCGCAGCAATCCTCAACTAACTCCATATGCCCCGAATTAGATCTGTCTCTGTAGAATATACGTATCGAGTGGTTACTATTATCAACTGCTGGTGCTCACAGTTCAGCATATGTATTACGTAGGCTGATTGCAAAAGAAAAATAACCCAAGAACAAATGTTAAGTTTCATCAACTTAACGTCGAACCATTGGGAAAACAATACCCGCTTCGCACATATAAACTAATATCGTAACCAAAACAAGCCACAGTATCAATAAAACCATGAATTCAAAAGAGATGTGTGATCTCCACCGCGGAACAGGACAGCACATCCAGACACAAGATAGAGATTCGTGGGAGTGAGAGCAACTGAAGAATGAGTGCGAGAGGGTTGAAAGACCTTACCGAGAATACAAGAAATCGAAGACCTATGAATATTATGAAATTTGTGTCGTGGAGCACAAGGCTTGACAAGGCGATAAGCTCTATAGAGTTGCGTGTGCCCCATTATTACAATACAAGATCTTTTAGAAGTAGATTCGAGTGAAGTAAATTTGGCAATATGAATATATTGTTAATTACGATAATGAAAAGATCGAAGCGGTGTATAGGTCACCATCAATCAGCTTACCTGAGATATACCGAGTATGTCCAGTTCGCGGGCATCTGGCTATCGGTAACGTATTGACCAGGGGTGAAGTATAATTGTTCGTCGGTATCGACCAGCTTGTCTGGTTTGTGTTTCATATAAAGGCATCCTTCGATGTACATGTACGAATCTACATTGCGAGAAAAGATTTAACGGCCAGTCGACATGCATCAGTTCTAATCGTTTCCCGGAATACATCTTGAACACGGTCCATCATACGGCAGCGAATGATCATAGGAAGTATACATTAGTTTCTAAAACTAAATGAACCATCCTGATTAGCGAAGATGTCAGCACCTGCCCCGTGTTTTTCTATGGAGCTATGGAGATGCGGTAAACTTGGGGACTGACTAATACAGCTTGAAACAAAACTGTCGTAGAATATTTGTGTGCTAGTTTGATACTTACCGATCATGTCTTTAATACAGTGCGTGTCGATGCTACACATGTTTCCTTCATATGTACATTCGTCCAGGCGGTCAACAATACTTTTTCCCATTGCCATTTGCAGGAGCAAAGCTAGAACCGCGGTGATAGCAGTTGAAGTAGTCATAATGGTAAATGCTGAAAGTACTATAAGTACCTCTGTGTATGATTAAATTCTGGGGAAATAAATGTTAGAGTTACAGTAGTAAACGGCGAAACATCCAATAATACATAATGCGGAGGCGACTATTTCGCCTTGACCGCATATTCACTGCAGGAAGTCGCGGTTGCAGTTCCGGTCTATGAGAAACCGATTTGTGATCATGAGTTTTATATCTCGATACAACGTCCGACGAGAAGTGCGTCGGGGAAGCACGTCACGTGAAAGCAATGTGGTATTGAATGAGTTAACATCAGGAATACCTAGTCTAGGTAACTAGTCTATAGATATCCCCGGTGAACCTGAACATCAACTGATATCCATTGTCGCGGAGCGAACGATCTATACGCCGAACGTGTCAAATAAGCAACAGCTTTGCCGTCTTTTAAAAGCCAGACAAGAAGCAACCACTTACTTGCTTCTTCGAATTGATCCAGAACAGAGTAGACTGCAATTGCTGTTTTATCGAATAAACTACCACAGCCGTGTGACACGGCATTGCCTCCATCGCGACCACGAAAAAGACCCTCAAGTTAAACCTATTTGGTGCATAGCTCGTTGCAGAATATACGCACGTGTTAATTACAGGCATAATACGTTTTGCAATTGCAAAGTTTGTCGCGGACTAGAAACTACCCAGGGGACGATCTACCGGTGTACCAGACTTTGCATTTTCCAGTTTAATTTGCGTACAATAGTTGGTCATCTACCAGAAAACAAGCGTTGGATAGAATGTGTATATGGAACTGAATAGAAAGGCATTGGAAGTTAAGATACAAACTGTAGTGTGGGAGGAAGCAGACCATATACAAATTACGAGGTATAACGTTCATACAGGTAATAAGCATTCGAAAAAACATATCGCCGTATGGAACGCAGAGCAATGAAAGCTCTTGTCTATGCGTACGCCGTACGTACACTTTTCGAAAGCTACCGTACCTGCAGACCACCCAATACACTGCAGAGCACACGAAATACAACTGCAGGTGAATGGTCTGTACTGCACTATTTTATATAGCCGACGTGTAGGTAGATATAGGCATTTTCATGTGTATATAGGGAAATAGATTATTATCGAATGCTTACATTGCAATTGTCACGAAATATTGCCTTTATTGTTTGTATTCATATATCTTTATTTCTAGGTGTATTTTCGACCATATTGTTTTGCCGGATCAATGCTGTGATGAACTACCATAGCTACTCATTAGCTGTGCATTGCAATAATAGAGCTGGAGCCGAGTCTCCCAATAGTATAAGATCTAATGCCCATGTGATACCTGAATTTGGGAATGAAGCCACAATCGAAGATTTCTGAAGTATCTTTTTCGCAGCACATAGTCGCATACGGAGGGAATCCTACATCAGACATTTTCTCACCAAACAGAGATAAGAATTCATCTGACTAATTACGGCAAAAGTATATTTGCTCTTGCTTGATCCTGTTGGCGACATTTCGTTAACAAATTCTTCATCAGGGTGCGATAATTACTCACGCAGCCACGGTCGTTGCAATGTTAAAATCTTGGTATTCTCGTGTTAGCAGAGCCTTTTTTCTTGACTTGATAGGCTATTAGACATGTCTTAATTCCACCCAATCATAGGCGCTCGCTTTCAAACAAAGGGGAGGTTTTAGTTAGAGAATGTAGTCCCCGTAACTTGCATGACTGTCAGGAACTGCCATGATTTTCGGAGTAAGTCGGTCAACTATAACATGAAATATTTAATATTACTGAGGTAGTTTTCGTTTGTTTGAAACAACGCAAGATCGTAATACAATGAGAGATCGGAAGAAGTCTATAAGCGATTTCTTGACATCGAGATATTTTGATGTTTTTCGGCTTTCTCGGTATTTGCATATCTTCACTTGTGAGCCGGTGCAGTAAACTTTTCACAATACTATAGTGGCCATGTTCGGATGCTTTAAGATTCATGTTAGGGTTAGTAGGTTATTTGGAGTTAGTATAATAGTAGACTATAGATCTGATTAAATGCCATTTATATATCGAATGGTTCTTGGTACAACCAATTCCAATAGCATGAAAAAAATCANGAATCAAAATTGATTATTATTCGATTGGCAAACACAAATGGCAACACATGCGAAGTTTCACATATGAAGATTCTGCTGTCTCATTTTAGTAAATGTAACGTGTATGATCCATTCTATCTNGTATTCTATTTAGAAGTAATCATGAGTCTCAAGCAGGTAATTGTACTCATAGCGGCCTCATTCCATATCGCAGCATGCTCGTCTGGGGCAGGATCTGGATCAGATGAGGAATATTTCGGATATTATCATCAAACTCAATCTACAGATACAGTTATTCATGAAATCACCAACGACCAGTACGTTGACACGTCGTCGGATTACGTAACAACAGCACCAGCGATGCCTGACGAGCAGCCGTGTAAAACCAAAGGAGACTGTGGCGTCACAGTAGCATCATCCGCCACGCATGTCATCAGTCTTCATATTGAGGACGAGGACGTTTACGAAGAAGCATTTACAAAGCCTTCAAATTCCAAATACATCTCCGAAAATGGATACTATTACCTAAAATCCGAAACTCAAAAGGTAGTAAACGCCATTCTCGACAAAATCGACAGCAGCGAACGTGTTTTACCCAGATTTGAAGAAAATGTTTGTAAAAGACTCGACGCCCTTGAACTAGGCATTGAGCGGGTTCTGGAATCGGTGAAAATATCCCATCTAAAATCACCTGAGACTAAGTCGGAGGTCATCCCTGAGCTTGTCGCTACCGAAACCTGGTCTTACATCGATTCCAAGTTCACGGAGCTGAAATCGAAGCTGATAGAAGCCAACGAGAAAATTAAGAGCGATTTCGAAGCTAGAATCAATGAGGTGTTGAAAACATACGACCAAAGACGTAAGTTATTAGCATAGATGGTCGGTAACGAAATGGCTCTATAATTTTTCCAAGACCGCAATTATAGGTCTTGTATACACGTGCAATCCTTACTGAAATGGTAACGTTTTTATACCGCTGCCACTTCTACTTTTTGGCCTGATTTTTACATTAAAAATTTTGAACAGCAGAAGGTAGTTTTGGGATAAGTTTTCATCACTTTCATGGGCGAATTCGTCATAGGAACCGCAACGCTAACTACTTTTTCCACCCTTGAATTGAGGTACATAAATTCAACCACTGCCCCAGACTCATTTAGTTAATATACCAGCATGGACAATGCAATAGAAAACGCAACATCAAATGGCGTTATGTCACTATTTTAGTTACATTTTCCAGCTTCACTGAAAAATCCGCATCGAAACGAGTCTGGTTCGTATAAGAAATCTGTGATTAACGTCTTGACGAGGGACGTGTCTCACAAGGTGAGTTTGAAGAAATATATATAAGCAAATTATATATGAGCAATGCAGTTATTCAATACTGGGTACAGCTATTATAGGATAAGTTTCTGGTTAGACAGTCGTGAATTAATGTCGATTTACAATGTATAACACCCCTGAAACTTTTTATGATCGCCATGCAAGTACTATATTGGGTCTGTTTCATATGAAACTGCATTTGAAATATAGATGTTTAAAAAATGCAACTAGTTCATTTTTTCTATTATTAATTTGATAAACAGTTAAAACAAGTCAGAAGTCCAGCTATAACATCATTTAACAACAACAAAAGTGAACGCTTGTGTTCGAAAAACCACTGAGTAGACATCCAGGAGTTAAAACGCAGAACTGCTAAAGAGAATAGCACAAGCAGAGAAATATAGCCTAATCGAACACTTGGCTACTGGAATTTAACGAATGTCAGCATTTGTCTTATCAGAGCGAAGGCGATTCATCGTGTCGACACTGCTGCCAAGTGCTACTGAAATCCAAGATTGAATCCCCTCACACTAATCGAAAAGATGTGAGTGCAGGCTATACCTGAGTGAAAATCTAAGCTACTTTGCTGAGTGCGTTTCACATTTACATTGTTCAGGAAAGAGAAGTCGATAATGAAGATCTTCCTGGGCGAAGCATTCTGATAGAACAAGGTTTGTTTTGGACCAGGAACTATTACTTTTTAATCTTAGAGGACAAATGAAAGACTAGAATCTATACCGTTTCCCTACGGACAGATCGTAAATCAAGTCCTGTGAATCTTCGGTGGGATCAACGGTCATCAAAGACCGTTCAAGGAACTGACAATGGAGACCATTCAAGTGTATTAGGAAAACTAGCTCGCCTAACCCATGATGGTAGGCATAAACCGGCTCTCACAAAGTTCTGGAGAACTGAAAATCGGATGGTAGATGGACTTAAGAGAAGCATAGGAGATTCGGTAGTGATATTTCGTTCTGATCTCCNCACTCGANAAGAAAACAAAGANTCAACCAGACACATGACGCTTTACTCTGGTGAGGACNAAGCGCATACGTGTCTTTAACCTAAACTTATTCGCCTTGTTCAGAAAACTCAAGTCATTGATGATATGTTCAGTCACTCAAATAATACGCCATAATGACGATCAAATANCTTACACATTGTGCCAGTGGGGANTAGCNTATTATCNGAGAGATGAAGGCTTTATAGTAGGGTTACCATACTTCCTCCTTTAAGAGGATTTGTCTTCCTTTTTCGGGNTATCGAAAANGTCCTCCGAGGGCGCNCAAATNNTCTGCCTTTCGGAAGTTCGTACTCCTTTATAGCTTTGACAGCCGGGCGATGATATTGTTCAGGCACAACTAACAAAACGTCTGAAATGAGGCGTAATCTGGAATCTGGACTTTCGTATTTCGGTAGTCGAGTTTTAAAAATGACCTTTTTTAGTCAACACTACGATATTTACAGTAAAATTACCCGTTTTCTCGTCCTCCATTATTGATATTAATGTTTGTAAAAAGTGTCCTCTTTTCCGAACCTCATGGTAACCCTATTTATAGTCAATAATCTTACGATGTTTTGATAAATATTACCGAATTGTCACAGATAGCCCGACTCATTGTGGCGATGTATACGCGATGGGTCAGCGGAAAAGCGGGGTTTACAGCATAAGCCCGCTAGGTCACGATTCGTTTGAAGTATATTGTGACATGGACACAGATGGGGGAGGCTGGACTGTATTACAGCGAAGGTAATATTAATATTTTTTTACAATTCGACTTAAGACAGTATTCATTTGACGGGTACTATGACCATTTCTGTGACTAGGGCATTATATAGCAGCGGTTCTCAACCGCCGGTCTGTGACAAGTTTCCTGCCGGTCCGCCAAAAATATACTTGAATATTATATCACAATCCCAAAACGCAAGAAGCTGGACGCTTTTCCATTAACTAGAGAAATATAACATCGAATTGTAAATTTGTTTGGAAATTTGGAAAATACTTTTCTAAATTGCATCCTTGAGAGTTCATGGTCTACTTTGAACAGCAGAGGCTATATGGCGAAAAGCAAAGTCACATCCCTCTTCAAACGATGACGAACAACCATAATCGAGTTGATGGTCTTTAACAGGACTTACCAGGCTTCGCCTTGCAGAAACTTCAATCGAACCACATACAAATATTTGATATAAAAAGGCAGCATTAAATTAAATTTCCAATATTACACAGAGTTCCAAACATATATTGTAATTAAATTTAGAGTTAATTTTGATTTTTGAAGATTCACCTGTCGGCAACGTTTTTTTTTGCAGTTTTACCGGTCCGCGAGGTCTAAAAGGTTGATAACCGCTGCATTATAGGATTGCAACCGACTGTATATACATATACAATGCAATATGTACAATATTTGGACAAGAGTGAGCAGCCAATATAATTAAGACTCGTTTATTCACTTTCGAATTCACTGAACCATCTATCATCATTATACTGACTAAACTCGCTGTAAACTGTGGCACGATACACACTACCTTTTATACGTAATGCGGTGATATATATTCATATTTATGATAATTTTTAGGGGATACGGAGAACTGTTGGTGATTGAGGATGATTTAAATATATGAAATGCGTTTTTCTTACTTAGAGTGATTATTCTTACTTACATAGGGTAATCCGAACTGCTGCAGTGATGCGTCACGAATTTAGTTCGTGACGTACATTTTTCCAAAATACGGGCCCGCTATATGTCACGTTGTGCGCAATCGTGCCCGTAGACACCAGACGGTAATGGGAATTTGAAACTCACGGTCTGTGAGTTTGAACAGACCTATTTCAATCACAACCGATTCTCATCACTCATAACGTTGCGAAAACAATGCCTGTTTGATCTTGTTACAAATTTTAAATTTTAAATATGTGGAAACACTTTGGAGAAGCGTTGATTTATCCTTATTTGAATGGCACGGTAACACGGAAATATCTGGAATTCGAAAACACATACCACCGAATATTGCCCTATACTATAGCTGAAATAACAGCCGAATTATCTAATAGCAGTAATTGCGCATGTAGCAGGGCTTATTATTACGCCTACTTTGCATTTCCAGTATTGAAAACGCCTCTAATTAGGGCGTGATTATGATTTGAGAAAGGTAGGTTCGTATAAATGCGACCAGGGTAAGCTCTTCAGTGCCCGGATAACGTGTTCGAGACGAAAACTATATTTTCGTACAACAATGATGCAAATTCATCACGGTAATTCAATGTGAAATTGTTTCGTATATTCCAGAACGTTCGGGAACGTCAATTTTACTCGCGGCTGGCAAGATTACAAGTACGGATTTGGAGTGGTAACGGGAGACTACTGGATGGGTTTGGAACGGATGCATATCTTGAGTGGATTACTCAGGTATAAAGCCTTGGGGTGTAGCATGTATCAGTCTCGCGGATATAGTCGTCCGTATGCATGTCAGCTCTCCGTCCGACAACACTGCTGCTATAATTCGTATATATTAGGAATGATGTGAACCCCGGAAAGGTTCTCGTTCACGTGACGCCACATGCTAATTCCTACGCTACAGTTCCGTAACGTACTGTAAAATATATTAATGTACACGACCTAGCGACGACCACATTATGACACAGTGCTGAAGTACATGCTGCTGACCTTTTAAGCATCGCCAAATGTATCAACTGGAACAATCAAATGCTATAATAATTCCATAAAATCAATATCTCCCGTCGCTTTGACAACACTTTTGACGAGGACTTGCAAGGGAATGTAATCTTACGCCTAACGGTGAAATGCTTCTACTTAACAAACTCGATTAGGACTGCAACTATATTTACACTTCTACTCGGACAATTTTTACGTAAAACTACGTACTGCTTACATTTTGATTTAGAAAATTAGAAAGTAGTTTTGGGATAAGTTTGCGCCACTTTTATCGATGGAATCGTAATTTGAACCGCGTGAAATAGCTCTTGTATCACTGCAACTGGATATATATTCGAAGAATCTTTATATTTGTATAGTGTTGTTAGTCATTTTGCGTGTGTCGTGTAGATACGTCCTGCATGTTTAAAGTTTATAGACATCTCAGATTAACTGTATGTGACCCCTCGACTTAACCCAACCTTTTACAACTATACGTATTCTTGAAAGCTTTTCAGGCCATAATTTTTTCCTTCCACGGTAAGTAATTTCGATGTCTTTTGATTCGTTTCTTCTGCACCACGGGTTCACACTAGAGGTCGACCGATTATCGGCTTGGCCGATTATCGGCGCCGATATTTGGAACTTTCTCGAATATCGGTATCGGCCAATCTAGGCCGATATCGCGACCGATATTTTATATCTAACTACAATCTACCTTTTCTGAACTGATCTGCAATTCTGTATCATGTTTTGATTTTCGGGTTATCCCAAATTTCAACGAATGTTCACAATTAAGCAATAAGTCTTTTCGATTTCAGTTTTCTCGTTTGTTGTTCACCTTTCTGTGGCATGAACAAGTGCCACCTTGCCTAATACATAATATTTTTGGCGAAATAGTTCTCTGCTCCTTCCATATTAATATCGGCCTATGATATCGGTTATCGGCCTTGTGAGCGTCGAAATATCGGTATCGGTATCGGCCTGTAAAAATCAATATCGGTCGACCTCTAGTTCACACCCGTATATAACGGAAAAGGAAACAGGACGTTATGTATTTTTGCCCTTGGTGTTTTACGGCATATACACCGACTCATGATTATACATACATACGATCTGTGCATACTGCATATGCATACCATGAATGAATGATTTACATGTGCCGCGCTGGACAAGGAAGATGCGGATATAGCCTTGTAAGGCTTTCTAAGTCTTGCACCACCGCTCCTTGCTTTCCCGGTAATGCTGAGCTCCAAGCGGGAAGTCATGGATATCAGTGGGACTAATCGTGACTAATCAGGTCTTTGGTCTGACCCGGCCGGGGCTTTAGCCCACGACCTGCTACCTTGGCGACGGGCACGTAACTGTGTATATACACTTTTTCGCTAGTAGTATAGGAACGATGACCACTTTGGCCACATCTGCATGTTAACGTTGCTTCGAATTTACTGCAGGCAGGCAATGTCTCTACGCGTAGATCTGAAGGACTGGTCGAACGTCTCTCAGTACGCGCACTACAACCTATTCAAGATACAGGGCGAGGAGCAGGACTATCGCATTCACCTGAAGGATTATTACGGCACCGCCGGGAACGCCATGCAATACACGCCGGGGTGCGTTTTACTGCCGATTCTCACACAGTGAGCGTGTTGTGCGCGTGTATGATCAGATTTGACTGAAATCGCTGCTGCAGAAAACTGGCAGTATTCTAAAAGCATGCCCATTGCCCACTTTACTAAGTATTGCAAGTGGGCAAAATCTACTTGATTACTATAAAAAAGAAGTCTATATACTTCTTAATTGACCACAAGATGGACAACTATAAAATTTTCAGCTTTTCCAAATTAGATTAGAATTAGAATTGCTGAATTTTAAAAAGAAACTTGGAAATTGAGTTACATTCCGAACTAAATAGAACAAAATTCATTTCATTTAGTTGGTAACAACTCAGACTACATTCCCATAAGCATGAGAATGGTTATTGTATGTACGCCGATATTGTCTCATTTTGCACCATAGAGTTCTCCTGTAACATTTTCAAGAAAACCCGAAATTAGATTAGAAATAAAATGAAATAGAAATGTTTCAAGAATTACCCCAATTACAGCGGTAATCGAATTATAATCTAGTCTGTGCCTAACACTTTCATGGGGTGAACAGAAAATTTTCAAATTTTTCATTATTTATTTTTGTATAGCAAATAGAAACTTTCTTCTCCTGTAGCAAAGCGGTTACTGGCTGGAATTGAACCAAATTTTGTGTGTAGGCTTAAATTAGGTAACCTAACAATTTTATCAAGTAGCCAGTACGATTTGAGAAAAAAGTCATTTTTGAAGAGCCCTACTGTACATATAGGCCTATTTGCCATTCTCGTGCTGCTTATTAAAATGAACTCTGATTTGGTTTGATATAAACTGAACTTCATTCGATGTCCATGTTTTCGCGTATTCAGTAATTCTAATTCGAATTCTAGCCTAATTTGAAAAAAAACTGTTTAGCTCTAATTCTAATTCTAATCCAATTCAGAATAGCAGCAAATTGTGCAGTTGTTCAAGTCTGTCTGCTATACCCGCCTCTGTTACGGGAGACGTATTGCATGCTGACACAAAGCTATATTTCCAGCGGCACATACAATCACAACCGCCAGAAATTCACGACCATAGACCGGGACAACGACGCCTACCGCCTGGGCAGCTGCGGCAGATATTACGGCGCCGGCTGGTGGTTCAACTCGTGCTTCGCGGCCAACCTCAACGGCAAATATTACCGCGGCATGTACAAGGGCGTAAGAGACGGGATATACTGGGGCACTTGGTATCGGCTGAACGACGCAGCCACCAATTCAAGGCATTCCTTCAAGTTCGCGGATATGAAGATCAGGCCGGTGGACTTCAAAAAGACGGCACTGTAGCGTCACAGTGTTAGACAGCAAGAAAATTTTCAACTTTTCCAAATTGGATCAGAATTTGAATTATAGCTACGCGGTTTTTATAAAAAGACTGAATTTGTAAAAACTTCAAAATTAACATCAATTTCGCATCAGAGCGAAATGCAACAGTATGGAAATGGAAATGGAAAATGTCTGTATACCATGTTTGTCTCGCCTCGCACTGTACAGTACAATTCTCCTGTAGCATTTTCAAGATATCCAGAAATTATATTGTAATCGAAATTTGAGCATGGTAACATTTCACAAATTAAGATTAGAATTAGATAACCGACATTCTCTCTAACAAAGCTAATTACCTAGTTATCCAAGTCTGTTCGGTAGCAGATGAAGCCGTCATAAGTTTGTTTATTGTGACGAAAGACTGTATTGTTGTGATTTCATAACGATTTGTTGCATCACAAGTCATAAAAGCGTGAAACGAATTCTTGGCTTTGTGATTGATATTGTTGCATCATGACAACGTGATTTCCTATGCTTCGCGAAACGTCGACAAATAAAATCTATTGTCGACAAATTCAAATCAATCGAGTTAGTCTGTTTGAGAGACAGGAAGAGCATTTTTCAAAATCGTTTTGATCTTTTGCCAAACCCTGTGACGATGTTCGGAATAAACTGCTATATCCAGGCGATATTTTAGTGACTATTCCTTACAATGTAACGCGATGTTAACATATTTTCGACTTTCTTAATAAAATGCCACCGATTTCAGAGTATCTATCACAAATCCTTTTTGCGAACGTAGGATCACCTGCACAGGGTTAGAACCAAGTCACAAGGCTTCGAGTCACCAGTCAATCTCACTTTTATACTTTTGACTCGAGTCAAGTCGATTCATTTTCAATTCACCACAGAGTCAAGTCCGAGTCCAAATTAGCGAGCAGTGGGTCGAGTCCGAGTCATGGTATTATGACTCGAGTCCGAGTCCAAGTCATTGTGTTGACTGCTCATTTTCCAGTTAAAATTTTGTTAAATCCCCTTTTTATAACTCTGTTTGGTGATATCGAATGGTTCGCATTTTAATATCCTAATTTTCCTAACTTTCAGCAGTTTCTGGTCGCATTTTCAAGTACCAGTA
>ATSW01004042.1:0-16316 GCA_000444245.1 Botryllus schlosseri
CTATCGCCCCCTTGGCTATTTTCGCCCCCCTGGACCGACAAATCGCCCCCTAGGGGGCGATATCGCCCACGTTGGGAATCACTGTGCTAGGCGCTTCGTTAGCTCTGTAGGCTTATGGAACGACTTGATTAGCGATTAAGCTCTTGTACTGTACTCAACTTTGCAAAAGTGACACAAGTATTGATACAATCAGATACATGAGAGAGTAGCTGATATCAATTTTTATTTGACTTTCCATTTTTGTGTTGGCAATACCCTTATGCATATTGATATTGTGCGATCGTAATACAAATCTCTCTAGTCTCTATACTCTAAAAGAGGTCATAATTATGTTGATGTGCGGTTTATGTGAATTGAATGGTATGTTGTGCATCACTATTATGAATTACCTACATCAAAATGAAAGCAGACTCTTTAATGAAGAAAGCGATTATATTTCTTCTATTTTCTTAAAGCTGCCACATATAGGAATGTTTGTAGATTTATATTGGTAGTGTGAATTCTTCGGAAATTAATCTGCTGCCTGTCGTCTGATTGAAGACACGTGATGAAAAAACATGCCATTTTAAGCATGCTTCTGGTTTACTGGTGTAAGGAATCGGAGGCGGGAGAATATAATTTTAAGCGTCTGGCACAAACCGGCGGTGATTTCAAATTGCTACTAAAAAATATCGGTCATAACTGAAAATATTGAAATTTGTTGCTGGGATTTGAAAGCATCGTATCCAAACACACTTGTTTTATATTCTGTTGTTAATCTACTGAAAACTGGATATTGATTTAGCTTTATTTTAATGACGGCCCGGAGTGTTGTGTGGATCCCGCTTAGCAAAGTCTCCCGTGGTAATATTATTTGGATTTTGAAGTGGTGACAGACACAATCAGACTGTGGAAGACTGCGACAAAGTATTTTCAATGCGTTTTTTTGATTACAAGTGATTGCTCGAGTCTTGGATCCTGTCATTTGGAGATACCTGTTCTATAAATATCTATACTAACTTTAATCAACTTTTTGAGCTACCAGAATTGCTCCAATGGGAAAGTGTCGTAGAATATACAGTTTGACCGTATGTCGACATTGTCGAAAGTCAATAACTCGAGTACACCTGGATGGCAAGACCTCAGTGAAAAACGCCAAATAATTTTGATCGCTCATGACAGCTTTACATATGTAAGACAGTGCAATTCTTAGCCTTGTCCTCAACTCTATTAGCCACTGCTGTCAATATTTTACTGTGGGCAACGGCGCGTAGACTTCATATCTAAAGCGGTTTTGCCAGTTCAATACCTGTTTTTTTTCGTTTTCCACCCAAATCAAAGTTTCAAAAACCAGTTGAATTGTCCGTCACTTGTTAACTACTTCAAGAATGCACCAGTGGTCACAGTAGTAAGCGTTGTAGTAATTTCCACCCAATTGCAATTAGAAGTAGCAATTTTTCCAGACGTGTCATAGCTACTCTTTGAAAAGTACACTACTAACTTTATTCAATCATGGGTGGCTACTTCCAAAATTAAATGGCCAATGACACTTCGAATTGTTATAATTTTCAAATATGGACTCGGTTACCATAATACACGAGCTATTTCATGCGGTCTTGTAACAATTTCAAAATCCATAGCTTGACAAATGAGTAATTTGTCCCGTTTGAGTAGAAGGGGAGGTGATCTGAAACTGTAACCACCCGAATGCGCAGTGCAACTAGGCAAAGCTTACCTGCGTATTCTGAGAATGTAGGAAGTATTTCGTTATTGACCACCTAAGCCAGAATGCCGTAAACTGTGATTCTGGTTGCAATAGTGGGTTGTGGATATATTGTGAAATTTTCATATTGAGCTGAAGGTTTTTAGGATCAGTTGATCAATTGGGGTCTGCTCTTGACGCTACGAATGAACACTTGTTGGCCAAGATATTTCAAAATGCATTCGATCACAGACACTTGCTACGTTCTGTCTTTCGCCATCATCATGCTGAACACGTCCCTACACAATCCGAGCGTGAAAGAGAAACCGACCATCGACAGGTTTATTTCGATGAATCGCGGCATCAACGACGGCAAGGACCTTCCCGAACAGCTTCTGATCGTGAGTTCAAATCTTAGTCGCAACGTGTCGTTTATTCGAATTGACTGAATCTTATGTGATTCGACAGGACCTCTACGACAGCATAAAGAAAGAACCCTTCAAAATTCCTGAAGACGGCGATAGTGATATGGTGTTGACGTTTATTAACCCGGAGAAGGAGGGCTGGCTCTTGAAGCAAGGTAAGGCCTCTACTCTTCATCTTGAATGCAAAATTAGATACATATCGTGGTTAAAATACGTATTCGTATACCGTAGTATGCCCAGATTCACACAGGTTAGAAAGTTGTTGGTTTGTGGTATTGATCTGTGTTTGTCCCACATTCAAATTTCTGACTGTTACTAATAACTGGAGTCTGACCAATATCGGATTTAACCCGGATATATTCAAAAGATATGGCGTCTAGCTTGAGCCGCATTTCAAAATTTGAAATAAACTAGAACGGCTGGACCTGGACACCTTTAAACTGTAAGAAATATATTTCAATATTCCTAGTGTAGCAGTAGCATATTTTAATAGTTCTCTGACTCGCTGCTACCATTTTGTGACTAATTTGCTGATATTTTTAACCTCTTAACGACTAAGTGTTATATCAACTTGATATTACCTGTGAACCAATTTCGTCGAGCTAAAACCACTGTGTACAATCCCTGATCTGAAAAGCACATAACTTATTAAAGTAACAAGGTAAATACTTTGTATCATGAATATTTGCGATATATGAAGTGTGGCATATTTGATAGGTCTTCGGATTGATCAGCATATGCTGTTAATCTTTTTCAACTTGGATACTGACGTGATTATCGGGCTATCAATTTAGCCTGAAATCGAGCTTCAATGTTGCCAGACTTCTGTTCACTGCTACCACCGATTTTTCTATGTTTTTATGTCCGTGCTCTGTCCTTTGCTGTGATTGCATTCGTCATAGCTGCTTTAAATAGATTTATGAAGTCATAGCGCGATGGCGGTGTTTCTGCGAAGTGCGATATGGTTTTGGCTGTAGCCCATGCAAATGCGGGCCTCGTTGACTGTGTTTTAACGTATCTGCTGATTTCTGTGTTACAGGAGGTATGTAAACGGCAGGTTATTTGCACGGTTTTCTTGCGTTCTTTTTTCGTTTGCCTTGCATAAGTTTTGGTTGTGCAGTTTCATGGTGGCCGTCTGATATTGCTCGATCGACGGCCAACTCATCGGCTGAATGTTGTTGCGATACATCATGCCAGTTCTGTTTGTCTTCATCTTCCTGCACATAAGCAGTAGTCGTTTCCTTTCGAATTTCGTGGCGTTTGTTCGGATTCGTGTGAAATTGCACGGATGCAAAGCAACCTTATAGTGCATGCACGGTTGTCGTAGGTTTACGTCACGATACAGCGGAACTACTAGACTCGCTACGTAGGAAGGAAGTTTCTCTCGAATTCGGAGCACGGGAAATGGCCAGTGAATATTGTCGGATTAACGATGACGATGTTTCCTTACGTTGTCTCCTAAAATGTTACGTTTGTTACTTGGAACTGCGCCAGCTTTATATGTCTGCCACATCACTATTTCTAGAAGTAACGTGCCATGCTTACGCGTTGGATGTTCAGCGTAATGATGACATGATGCTAATACATCGACATGGCTAAACGAATTTCATTCTTACAAATTCGACAACAATGAAGATATAATGAATGGTGTTGGTTGCCATTATTTGTACTCATGTAAAATGTGATCGCCTACTGTGCATGCGTCATAAAAAGCACTCAAGCCAAATATATATGACTACATGTTTCCATCGTTTGTACTCATCTATTTGATTGATGTGGAGAAGCCTCGCTTCTACACCGCATTTACAGGATTCCAAACTTCGATTCTCAATATTGCCGACCATGTCTATATTTTGTTATAGTCTTGTGACGTTATAGACTATTTGCATGATGCGTTGAATTTATTTAGCATGATCTTAGACCGAGACCAATCATTTTTGCCTTAACATATAGGCTACCTGTTGATGTAATGTAGTGGTAGTCTTTTACCATCACTTGTTTGGAGTATTTCCGATTTTCCCTAAATTTGATGAATGCCTGTGTACAAATAGGCTATGTCCGTATTTTCTGGAGTGTTCCCAACAATACCTTAGTGACTTGGCCTTCTCTTGGATTGCGGTAACGACCCACACGCGCAATGTTACTGAATTTACCAATCGCGGAGCTGTCTTTAGAAGTCACAAATCAATGATTATTATTTGCCATTGCAAAACCTCAACCGTAACCCAAGTTAAACTGACCACGAACTCTATGTAACCTGAACTTATCCTTATGCTTACACAAGCTATATCAACCTCCAACCCTGTTCTAACATATTACAGTCACAACCCTTACCGTAGCTTGTGCTAACCAAAGCCTGAACCTAGCTAACCCTAACCCCAATAATGATCTATATTTCAGTAACATTGTATGTGTGAATGAATTCTTACCCATGCCATACCTTGTAATAATTCACCTCCGTCCGACGTTCTCTCCGTGCCAATTTACTGATTGCCGAACGTCAAAAATGGCAACTGTTGGCATATTTTGTCGAAATCATTTCAAACCAGAGTCTTGAATTGGTCAGTACAATCCGTATTAAGCTGTGCTCGTACTGAAATTGACAAGTTTCTACGATAAACATCTAATCATTGATTCACTCTGTAAGGTGGCCGATACAAGACGTGGAAGAAACGGTATTTTGTTCTGGAAGAAAACTGTCTCTATTATTTCGAGAAACCACAGGTAACTGTTTTTATTTTTCATCGTGATAATAACGTCGAATCTGGTGCTAACAAAAGCTATATCTTAGGACAAAGAACCGAAAGGAATCATTCCGCTGGAAAACTTACAAATCAGACAAGTTGAAGATCCCAGAAAGCCGGTTAGTTGAACTTCGCCGAGTGATAGTTGTTTATGACGGCTCTGCTGTTGCACGAGCGGCGGAGCATTGCAATGTTGCTCTGAATTGAAGCATTGTGGATTGAATGCTTGATTACTAGGGCAAGTTTTTGCAACGTTTTTTTTACGGCTTCCGGCAGCTTCCTAAATACTCGTAAGATATGCAGAATGCTATTAGAAGGAATTTTATAGTGCAACTTTTGTCCTTTTTTTCATGCCAATTTTTGCAACTTTTTCGATTTTTTATGTAAGAATTTTTGATTTTGGTGAAATACACGGCCAAATTCGACTGAAACACCGTAAATCAGCACTGAAACAACGCTCTTACGGTTATTTCGGGAGCTGAGCCGGAAAGTTGACCTTTTTTTTTTAGTCAACCGAGCAAAATGTGGCCTTTGAGTGCAATTTTTGTGAAAAAATAAATGCAACTTTTGTCAAAAATAAATGCAACTTTCCACGGTTTTAACTGCAACAAAAACTTTCCCTGATTACTCAACGAATCTGGGAATGCTGTATACTGCTGTTTTTTGGTATTGGGAAGGTATTGCCATGCTGTGTTGATTGAATGTATAGTCACTAGGGATATTTTTACCTAAAATACGGAAGATGTTGCCCTAAAATATCAAAATTTTGATTTTTTTTTACCTTAAAAAACTTACTAATGACAAAAGTTTGCCCTCGTGTGTGTAGATTAGGTGTTTTCTCACATAATGTTAAAATTGTACTACGGTACTTATCTTCATTTGTAGTTGGAACTGTCTGTCCTTATGAAGTAGTCTGGCCTGAAAAAAAACTTTTTTGATTTAAAATCTGAAAAATTTTACATGACAAAACTTTATTTTAACGAAATCTGGACCTATTAAGAATTCCAGTAGTTTATATCACGCATTATGGTAGAAATAATTAATATTTGTTGTAGTACAACGTAAGATACTTTCCTACATTCTCGGGCAGAAAGTGTCTGTCCTTACTAAGTAGCTTGCCAAGAATTGAGAAAGAACGATCAACAGCAGCAGTTGTTGGCTTGCAACACTGAAGTTGTGTGTAGACTGCTGGTGACACACCATGTTGCTTCATTCTGACAATGTCGTCACATCACAATTTTTCATCATGCGCTTCTTGATATTAGAACCAACAGCCCACGCAGTCTTTCTTCAGCTAGGACATTGCGGCACGTTCAGCATGACACCATGTCAACCTATTTGTTTCATTTGGTCGATTATGATTTGCAATGAGCAGATAATGGGCCGTCTACAACGGTAGGCCTATAAAGTAGGCTACAAGCTGTAACATGTCAAATGATAAGTTCACCGACAGTGCAAACATTTACGATACAAACGAAATGCAGGCGGTAAAAAAATTTTGACTTCGTAAACAATTTTGACAATTTTCTGACCTTAACACTACAATTTTGACAAAATTTTGGCTCTTTTTTGACAGGTCAAAATAAATCGCCCTAGTAATCACTAATCAACCCATTACTATTTCAGCATTGCTTCGAGCTCTATATTCCCGACACCGGGACTCCCAAGATGATTAAGGCTGCAAAAGCAGATTCCGAAGGCAAACTCGTGCAAGGGAAGCACACCACCTACAGAATGTCGGCGTCGTCGGGACCTGAAAAAGACCAATGGATGCAGTGTGTTCGGTGGGGATAGATTCTTTGTACCGTAGTAAAAGAGCTAAATACTTTGACTGCCTCTGAATACATTGTTATGGTCGTGTGTCAACATTTGATTTCCCTTGTCAATATTTTGTTCCACTCTCAGAGTGCCTAATTTATGTAATGATTGGAATTTCAGGAAGAACGTCAGCGACGATCCTTACTATGATATGATTGCGGCTCGAAAACGAAAGGCTAGCATGAGAGGCACGCAAGATTTCAAAGTGACGGCGTAGGACTTTGTCACGGCGATACGCTTATCAAAATTGGACGGTATGATCGGCGCTGGCGGGATAACTTCGCAGAACCAACCTCATCTTCGTATTAACAATTGTGATGTTGGACAGAAAATTATGTATTTATATATTGTCACTGGGAATTTGTACGTGTCAGCCGAACCCCGACCTATCGTGTAATATTCGGCACCAACTACAAGAAATGGATTTGGCAAAAGTTTGCTATCACTTGCCCACATGCGTATATGTTTTCTTCAGTCCCAAGTTGACGCAGTGACTTTGACGCACAATATGCAGCCTAGGGCCGAACGATATCGTAGAAAACGTGCATTTTCTGTTATCAAACTGTCGAAGCATTAAATTCAGAGGTGGTCATTAACGAAGTACTTCTACTTTTAAAGAGCACCTGAGTAGGTTTAGACTACTCCGCACTGCTTTCTCCAGTGGTATGTTTTAACCACTTTCACTTCTACTCAGGCAAAACTAGGCCAAGAATACACATTTTTTACTTCTACTTGAGTGAAAACTATGACTAATTTTACTACCTCTGCATATAACAACTAGAACGTCTTACTAGGGGCTGCAGCAGTAATAAATTATCCTATATAAACTTTTATTTATTTACAAAAAACTCAAGATGAGTAAAAAGCTTACCACTTCCACTCAACAGGCGTATATATCAGTTTTGGAAACTTCTCAGCTGAAGTGTGAACCCCTATGGTCCTCGTAAAACAAATTAACAATACTGAAGACCATCTCACTTCAAATAACTGTGCATGTACATTGAACAGGCCGGTAAATATTTCTACGGAGACGGTTGGTCGGGCTTAAGCGGCAACCCACTGAAGCACCGCAATTATTTTCAACGCATAGACAACCGGCGCCACGAAACTGCGAACCTTCTATCGCAAATAGCAGGCTGGAATCGGTACTACATCACAATCTGGATTGTTTCCGCTGTTCAGCAAATAGATTCCAGACGCCAATCAATACTAATATCATTTCATGTTTCCAAAATTGGCGATGTCACTTTTCCTTGATAATGTTTTTGACGCAATCTAACTTTGGAGTTTGTTTCGGTCAAGTCTTCCTTGTATTTCCCGCTGGCAGAGAGACAGGATGATTTGTCGGAAAAGCACTTTCTGTTTATATTTTTTCAAGTATTCGTCTGGGTGACTAACTGAATGTGAACACTCGACGCATAGATATGACTATATTTTGTATATATGTTTTTGTATACTTCGCCTTCACTCTGTCGTGCAGGTTACCAGGCCAGTGGTGAAAATGCACCAGCCCCCTCACTAACTCTTAGGTCCGAGATTTTGACGTTGCGTCGTCTTGTTTTTGACATTTGTTGTGAGGAACATTTCCGTCCCGTGTTGGGAATTATCATGTGCTACTACCTATAATAGCACCATCATCTGTCCTAGAATTAGGCAACCCGGAGCATTCATTCAGCGTAATTCACTTTCAGAGCGCGGTTCGCCTGTGTGCGAGAAAGTTGTTGCTTTGCTTATTGACGAAATTATTCATATATTTTTCACTTTTTAGTATGCTTATCCAATGTCGCGTAAATAAACAAGTGTCAATGCAGCAGATAGTTGGTTATCTCTTACGATGCAGTCGAGAGGCATCTTTACCCGTTGTAGGTCGTGTGCGTAGAAAAGATCAAAGGGTCGAATAGAGGAAGGTAGACAGTGCATGTGCAGGCCAATGCGATATCGGTGACATATCAGATTCCATTATTGTAAGACTCGACACGGATGAGTCGAATTTCTTTGGAAAACCAAGTACGTAACCGCTCATCGTCCCACCGTGTGCAGTGTTGAATTGACTCGTCGTTTCAGAAATGCAGATTTGCGGTAGCAAAATTTTCGATTGAATTTCAAGTAATATGTGTCTACTAAATCGCTGTATCTTGTGCGTACGTTCGTATTGTTCACGGTACAGCATCTCGCCGGCTATCCGAAAGTCGTCGAGCGTGTCCGCATTCAAGTCGAAATACAAGCAATTTCTTCTGAATTAATACTAGTCAGCCTTCAGGATTACCGGACCACGACCGAACATCGATCTCGCCTTCCGCCACATGCCACCTCATTTTGTCGCTTGCCTTTTATGTTCTCTGCATTACTTTTCAATCAGTGTGCATTAGGGCTGTTCATTGTTCAAAGATTACTTTTTTTCCGGATTCCAGCGATTCACTGATTAAATTGTCAGGTTACCCTAAAAACACGCAGCAAACCAAATTTGGTTCAATTCTAACAAGTATTAGCCGCCGCAGAGCCAATTCAAATTTTTAATTTATTACGAAGAAAAACATTTTCCGCCAACCCCATGAAATTGTTGAGTTGTCTTCAAAAACGATGCAAAATAAGTTTCTCTCAATTCCAACCAGTAGAAGCGGAGTTATCTGAGTTTTTCGTTGATAGTTCTCGGATTATCCACCACTGCTGATCATTGTTACAAGCGATCACCGCAAGCGAAATGGTTATCTTACGTTGTACTAGTAGTAATCAAGTAGTAATTTATCTCTGTTCTATAGACTGCTCAAGTGCTCAGTGCTCACCTTTAAGCTCGATGCACACTGCCCTCGAGACGCAACATTGCGAGTTGCGGGTCGCGAGTTGCGAGTCGCACTTAAGGCTGCGCACAATGATTCGAGAACTCGAATCTGAATCGAGTAACAATTTTAATGACTCGAGTCGAGTAGTAAAATACGATTTTTAGTACAAAGCTACGAACGTTACTGGAAATAACACATTTCCGAAATCATCATCCTCCCACAACATTGTCAAGAAGTGTAATGAAATCGGTATGGTTGAAAAAATACAAAATTATCTTCAATGTGACGGATAGCAGGCATTGTGTTCTTTGTGGTGGCATAAAAGGTAGGCTACATATTTGAACTTTGACATATTACGTTCTGTTGTGACATCATAATGAGTGATACGCGAAGCGGAATACGTGATTCAGAATCGAATCAATCAGGTACTCGATTTTGCCCAGCCCTAGTCGCGACGCAATAATGCACAGTGCACACTAGCGTCGAATGAGTAGGCTACTCCTCAGTGCCCACAAGCGGCAACTGCAATGCTTGCACGTTCTGTCCAAAGTCTTGAAATAGATACACACATTACACAGCAGCTTCCGATACACCGCAAAATGTATATTTCGAGGGGTACAGGGTTTTGCCAACGCATAAGGTGACGTCGTTGTGCCCTCGCGACACAACATCGCGAGTCGCAGAGAGAGACAGTTTTTATTGAGTAAAAATTACTTTAAAAAAATAACATACAGGTTGTAGCGATACGATCCTTAGGGATCATCTACTCAGATGCATCGATTGAGTACAAAATCGTATTTTAATAGAGTCTCGCGTCAAGAATAAATTAAAACTAGGTAGTTGCGGTGAGTTGGAACAACAACAGAGTAACTGGCAACAATAATAAAGAAGTAACGAAAAAATTTAATTCAATAAACAAAAGATAAATAGAAGATGAATAAATGTACAGAGTTGTCGGCTCAAATTCTAGCGAAAAAAAACAATTTGTCAACGTAAGGTTATCAAATCCAATTTGCAAGTCGCATCGCAATACACACTGTGTCCATAGTGTCATATAGGTGTGGACACAAGCAAATCTCACGGCTCAGTGAAATTGGTCTACATCGCACTTTCCATTGGGTCAAAGGCAAATTGGCGGTAATTTGTGACCGGCTTGCCGAGCATTAAATTTGATAAAATGGGTATCAATCGAAAGCTACCGTGGTACTGTTTGCGAAAATATAAATTTTGATCGTGGTCTTAGACCCCCCCCCCAATCTACCTCGAATGTTGCATTGTAACGGAGTTTGGTATTGTGATGCAACGATGTCGCGGGCTAAAACGTTTTAAGAACCGCTGGCCTACTCTAACCTAACATCCACCCAAGTGACCCAAGAGACGCCATAGAAACGAGCTACGCCGTGGAGACAGAGCACAGATAAACCTCCTACTCTTGGAATAGATGGCGGTGGAATTAGCCACTACGCCAACTCCCCCATGGGTTTACAGAGTTCGCGATCCAGCTTTGTTTCCAGTTCAAATATGATAAGAATTAAGGTATACATGTATTACTGGGCTATCAGATAAGAGCCGAACTATGTATTCCATATGTTTTTTCACTAGATAGGCTACAAAGCAATATATCTGGAACCTACGCGCACGAAACACAGTTTGTTTTTGCCGTCTATAAAACCGACTATTTTTTGCAGAGCGTCTTGATGTTCTTATAATTACTGCAGAATTATCAGGTATTATGGATGGGACGACATATCAATATTCATACCCATTTCATTAGCACAGAATAAGCATGGCTTGTAGGGCACCTGCACAGTGAACAGTGCTCCATTGTGAAACGGTAAGGCATCGTGTCCCGGGGCAGGGAATTACACTTCTTTTGATACTTCGACTGTGGTTCGTAAAAACCTTATGTGAAACTGTAGATCATAGCCTCAAGGAACTGAAAACCTGCATTAGTAAGAGTCGCGGAATTAGCCTCTAATCATCTGTTTACTAAACGTCGATACCTTTTGTTTGAATCTCGCTGGTATACGGTATCTGTAGGAAAACGAGATTAATAAAAGTATCTATTTTAATCAATAAAGATTTGGAATGCTCGCTATTTGTCTCTGGAAAATTAGTATTCAGCTGTTTTGAAAGTCATTCTTGGGAAATCCTACATAACAACCATGGGGAATAACTCGTATGAATTCAAGGTGTTGCTGATCATACTTGTTGCAGCAAGCTTTGCTATACAAGGATCTGTATGTGAAAGTGAGTGAATTTTGTTCCCATTTTTGTGCTGTAATACTGCAATCTAGGTTCGAGTCGCTACAGAGCAATCTACAATCATTTGCTATTATACTTGTAAACGTATCACGATTGGCGTAACAGTGTAAAAGGCCTATCGCTATATGTAACAACAGCAAAAAATGTCCTTAGAAAATAATAGCCGTATTATGTTTGCTTATGACATAAAAACATGAAAAATCATAGTTTTATCACTATAACTTCAGGTACGTGTTACTGGTACTACTTCAAATCTATATTCGGGATGATTTCATGTCTAATGAACCCAAAAAATTGATTTGGTATGTATCAAGTTTCAGATTAGGCAGAAAATTGTCTCAAAACATTGCGAAGTCTATCTGAGCAAATATCAATTTACTTCCGATGTATTGAACGAGTATTTTTCAAGTTTTCGCATAATGAAAACATCCTTTTGTGCTCATCCAACCGTGAAATCGAAGGACATTGTTTAGTAGATTTAAAATGGTGTTTAAATGGTGAACTATTTTGATATTGAAAAGTTTTTTGTTTTGTTTTGTTGTATAAATTGATCTCTTCTGTCATCCAAATGACAATTTAGGAACTTTGGTGTGCGGCTCCAGTAGGCCTACACATCTATTATTACCTTTCACACCAATCACTCAAGCATAACAATATTTCAGGTGTCTCCCTCTCCTTTCTGTCTACTATGCAGTTTCTATTGGAGAGGGGTCATCTGTAATTAGAATGATACCAAGTGGTATTAGTCCAGGGGTCGTCAACTCAAAAAGGGTCGCAGGCCACTTTTCAAATTTCGATGAGGAAGCGGGCCGCAAGAATGCAATATCCAGAAAAAAATAAGCCCCACAGTTGAGCAATCACGCTCTTAAAACTTCACGTTAGTAAGCCTACAACGCAGTGCTCACCAACGTGGGCTTTCGTGATGGGCATGATTACCACAAAAGAAGTAGGACTACTACTTTATTAAAGAAGTAAAAATACAAGGAACATCATGATCATAAAATTCATTTTATTTTGAACTATGAGCTGCGCACGATACCTGACAACGTTTTTCAGCGACTAAGGAATCGATATTGGGGCTAGCGAGACACGTCACTAGCTGAAAGACTATCTCAGCCTAAATATTGATCATGTAGGGAAGCACTAAGCTGTTTTCTGATCGTCTTTGACTTGGAAGTGTCTGGGCCATTGCATTTCAAGCCAATATACTCAGTCATATCAGCTGATCCTCCATATAGGTGGAATGCTGTTGCCATCGCCGCGAAGCCATTTCAGCTAGTGAGGAGTAGTGATGTTGGCCACAGGCGAATAGCTTATTTTGAAACTACAATAATACTAATTTGAAACTGAAATTAATTAGAGCCGTTCAAAATGCTTTAATCTATGTGTCCTTTTGAAATCACAAATCAGATCGCTAGACGCAAAATATGACCTCGTTGGCCGCATGCGGCCCGCAGGCAGCATGTTGGTGAATCCTGCATTAGACCGTAGTATCGGCTTCATCGTGATATTATAGTTGCCACTCACTTTCGCACGTTCTACAGCAGGGGTGGGCAAACTTTTGACCTCGCGGGCCGCACTATATAAAATTGGGATTATAAACCAAAACACAATATCGGAATTGGAGATATTATATGTGCTTATTTAAAACAAGCCAAACATTGCTGTGGTGATATCGTACACGCGTCAGAAACTGTGGCGAGATTTCATAGACTGGTCGACCTCCATAACCAATTTGTCAAAACTATAGAGAAGAATGTCGGACTGTCGGTTGTCCCGATTCTTAGAACAGGATTGAAATTTAAACTTGTGAGCAGCGATGCGTTCATAGATTTACCAATTCCACTTTTGGTTCAGTTCCAGAAAACGCAATGCTGACAGCATCATAACCATGTTAGCTTCAAACACGCTTCTACTATGTGTATATCAAATATAAACACCATAATTCTACTCATACAGAGAAAGAATCTACATAAGGCACGCACGAATCGTTTTTATAAGCACATCACTGAAATAATTAAAATTGGAGTGGCCAATCTGAAATCATACTCGTGATCCGAATTATGTCGTTTAGGATTTCTGTGATGTTTAGCAATTGAAACCTTTCAAACTGTGTGGGCCTTGAGATCGGGCTGTCGCGCCAGAAAGTAAAACATAAAAAAAAGTAATATAGGAAGTATTCAGAGGTGGTCAGTAGCGAAGTACTTCTACTTTTTCGAAGTACTCGAGTAGTTTTCCTCTACTTCTGGTACTTACTCAAGTAGATCTTTTTTTCGTTACTTTTACTTCTACTTCGCAATATTTTGTGAACTGCTTACTTACTTTTCGCTATTTTCAGTTTGTCAAATAGAAGTAGTTTATTCTCCCAATAAGAAAGATAGCCTAAGGATTTAGGGGCTGATTTCACGTAGAACCAACATTTTATTTTCATAAAAGTCATGTAATACCCAGAATTTTCGTTGCGCTTCGCGCACACTAGATATGGATTATGGAGTGACAAATACGTTTTGACGAAAGTATCACAGAATATGATTTAGATACCGGGTTGCATGGTTCAATTCACAGCGCATTGTCGCCTATATCAAATATTTCATCGCAGTAAGTATGGCCCCTATAACGTTTGAAACTATCGTTTCGCAATCCAGCAATTACCTATTATATCTAGTAGCCCATGGCGTGTCGTAATCTGGAAAAGTGGACATAAAACTTTTTTAACGTTAGACCTGTATTAGCAGACCACTGTTGAAACTTTCTAGACAAAAGACGTGAAATATCTTTTCCGCTTTTTAGAAGTAGTATTTGTATTTTTCTTTCAATTACGAGTATTATACGCTGAGTTCTAATTATAGGTTCAGTTTTTTAGTCTGGGGAACATACCTGTTGAAGTATAAAAGTAAGTGTAGTAATGCCTTACATTTCTTAAAATAAAGCTATACACTATGTGGCATTTTTAATTAACGTATACTAATCGCGCAAAGTGTTAAAGCCGTTTTCGACACAACTTATACGTATTGCTCTTCGACTGAACTATATAGGAGCCTTATAATATGGCGGAGGGCGCCATGCCATGATATTCTCTAAAACGGGGTGTTCGAGTAAACAAAGAATTAGTATCGCATTTACATATCAATACGATCATTTACATCCCATGATCTGGACGACTGCTTATTCTGTCAAAAATTGACACCTGGGATGCATCAATATGAATCAAGCTCTCTACACCTTCCGCATCGCTCCATTTGCAGCTTTTTACAGTCCATGCGAACGACTTACGATCGTTTTCACAACTACTGACTTACTTGAGTAGATTTAAAGTCAGTCAATTCGATTTCTATTTCAAGTAGTTTAAGGTTGCTTATGAAATAAGTACTTCTACTAGTACTTGAGTATATTTTTCGTCGCTACTTCTACTTCTACTTGAGTAGATTTCTTGACTACTTTGACCACCTCTTGAAGTATTTACCTCAGAATGGTGGAGAAAGATTTCGCGTCACCTTATCGTCATAGCACAACCAGGATGCTGGCAAACCTAACGGATAGTTTGTTGGCATGAAAGGTTACGACTATGTAGTGTGGATGAGAGATTTTTAAATATGAAATTCAGACTAAATACAGAGCCGTTTAGCTCAGCTTCGCGACCCCAGTTTGAGAGCCACTGCCTTAGGATTATCATGGACATATACTAAGAAAAGGTTTGATCAAGTCCCTGCAATAATTCGATTTTTAGTACGCATTTTATCAATATTTTTAAGAAGTGTCTTTAGACTCTCGCGGGCCGCACAGAACGGTGTTGCGGGCCGCCTGCGGGCCGCGGGCCGTAGTTTGCCCACCCCTGTCTACAGCAATGGCTCTCAACCTTTTTGTCTTCGCGGACCCCTTTTAAACCGTCGCGGACTCCCGCGAAGCGCTCAAAAGTTTTTGTTCAAATTTAGTGCAATTATCGTGCAACCGTCATCTGTCTTATGCAAATAGGCTAGTGACAAACAAATAGGCTAGCAAAAAAATGTATTTTCTTGAAAATTACATTATACTATTATACTATTTATGTAGAAATTGGTAGAATTTGATTATTTCAAAGCGATTTTTGTAACTATATATCCTGAAATACGTGGTCGTGTCTTAGAAATCCGCGCCTTCGATTTGGTATGAACGAGTGCCGATAATCCATTTCCGCGTGAGGGCGAATGTAATAAGAAGCTTCCGCTTCCGACGACATTTTGGGTATGATCGCAAAATATATGGAGTCAAACTTGAGAAACAGATATTTTAATGAATATATAACGTCAAGCCTAGTCATTTCTAGCAAGCAGCTCACCTTGAAGTTATTCTGGAACAGTGGTGATGTATACCACTTTAGAAAATGGGTTTTTGCAAACATTTCGATTGACCTTACAACCCCAACAAATGCTCCCTAAACAGCAAAATATATGTATCGGTATAGGCTGTTGGTAATTTGCAAATTAAAATGAGTCTGCACAGTAGGGCTCTTCAAAAATGACTTTTTTTCTCAAATCGTACTGCTACTTGATAAAATTGTTTGGTTACCTAATTAAGCCTACACACAAAATTTGGTTCAATTCCAGCCAGTAACCGCTTTGCTACA
>ATSW01004044.1:0-12255 GCA_000444245.1 Botryllus schlosseri
GGGGGGGGGGAGATTGGTGAATCGGACCGTTAGCACGGGGAAACGTCTGTCTTAGCGAGGGATGCTGAGAGGTTCTAAGCAATGCTTCATAAAGTGGCCTGAAGCCCCTAAGCACCTGCTGAACTGCTTAAAACTAACGAATTTTCGGAAAAATTGACGAAATATTTGTTTGGTATCTGTACGGTGCCAAATTTTCGATTTTTCTTCAGAAAATTCAAATCATAAGTTGCATAGTACGCACACTAAAACTCCTATAGCAAAACAATACGTTCAACAGGTGGAACAGTCTTAGTGCTTGTACTGAGCCTAGTTTGATCAGAATTGAAGGACTTTTGATATCAAAATTTCTTGTCCCTGTGACATCATATTTCCAAAAACTAGAAATGGGAGAAAATCAAATTTGAAAATTTAAAACTATTATGGTGGAAAAGTAATTCAGGTATTTGAAATTTGTTGCTTTTAAATGGCGCAGGCATGCTTTAATCAGTACATAGCCGAATTTGAAGACAATTGAATGTGCATAAAAGCAAAATAAGTCGTATAAAGCAGTGGTTCTCAACCTTTTCCACCTCGCGGACCGGTAAAATTTGAAAAAATAGTCGGCGGACCGGCGGGTCTTCGAAAACGAAATCAACCCAAAATATGATTACGAAAAGGATCACTTTTTCCCAAATTGGACAATATATTCTCCTATTTCATATTTATATACCTTCCGAAGACTAGAACAAGGTCTCTTGGGCCGTGAAAACGAGTAATGATGCTGGCTTAGGCCTACATAACCGGTACCACCATCGTGACATCGCAGTTTGGGGTCTCTTATGATCCGATATGTCTAACTTTTTAAAAGAAAATCAATATCTCTCCGATTTTTTCAACGCTGATCCTCAAGGTGGCATTAGAGAGTCAGGATATATCGGTGAGAAGGCTTGGTACACAGCAGGTCGCCAACTTCATTCCTACCAAAAATTCACCCCATTTCGAAAACAAATGTATATATTTGTATGGGTAATGACATGATCGCACCCCACCCCCCTCATAAAGCACAACACAGGACAGAAATAGTGCTTTGTCGTGTTCTGTCATCTACCGGCATACTAAACCTCACAATACCTTGCATTCCACGCCTCAGATGAAATATGAAACTGAAATATGACGAAACTTCCGACTGAACGTTAGGAAGCACAAAGCCTAATTTGATTATGAAATGGTGATAAATCTCCGAAAGTAACACGAGGTGCTTTGCTAACGACACAAGTACAGACGACCTTTCCTACACGTTGGAAATAACTTGAAACTATACGTGCACGGTGTTTTCAAATNATCATGATAATTTCAGTTACAAACATNNANACGGTTGTAATTGAATATGNTGCCNAATTCAAAGAATCAATGCAAGTCATCAATGACGANAACATGANGAGNAATCATCATCTTNTCGAGTTTATCNTTTTGCCGTAGCCTGCAGTGNCGTANCCATCCCTTCCAAATGGAGAATGTAAACTTCAAGTTAATGAGCAATTTGNTCCTGTCTCTTCGATATTATTCGTGTTATACGTGGTTCAATNGAAGTTTCTGCNAGGCGAAGTACAGCAGCGACATCCACANGATTTCTCTGTTTGGTNTTGATGAGGGATAATGATGAAAAGCTTTTTTCGGATAGGTATGTTGTGCAAAAAGTCANCAGTAATTTCATAGCTTTATCACTGAGCTCGGGATATTCATTTTTCAGTGATATCCAAAACTGTGACAACGGCTCGTCTTTATACNTAGACATCAGGGTGGCATCACAGGAAAGCTCAATTANCGATTCTTTCTCAATATTGTTAAGATTACACTCATTAATGTCGGTTGTNAAAGGATTAACAATCCAGTAATTTCCNTTTCGCGGGTCTACACTTTCTGGAAAATATTTGTCAAAACTGACCTGTACCTGCTCTAAGTGTTGACGTATGATAGCAAATAACTCCTGTGTGTCTACAGAAGCATTGGAAACGGCGTCTTCCAAAGAGGGAAACATATCAATATCATCTTTCTCAACATTGCTCTTCCAAAACATCAGTTTGCGTTTGAAGGCATCAGTTTTGTTACGCANCGTAAATATGTTGGTGTGATTTCCTTGCAACGACTTATTCAGGTCATTCATGCGGCTGAATATGTCTGCTAAATACGCAAGCTTTGCGNTCCACNTCTCATCTGATANGAGTTCTTTTAGTGGNGAATTTCCCTCCAACAGAAACTGCTTGACTTCCTNCCTCAACTCAAATAGNCGAGTGAGAACACGTCCTCTCGAGAGCCACCTTACTTCTGCATGAAGTAAAAGATGTTGATGTTGCGCTCCCANGCTATCACACAAAGCCTCAAAAAGCCTTGAATGCAATGCTCGGCCNCGTNTATAATTTATAATTCTCACTGCGCCGTTCAGAACTTCGGTCAATTCAGGAGACATTTTTTTNGCACATAAATTTTCCCTGTGAAGAATGCAATGTGTAANGAGCAGATCNGTGTTTGCCACTTTTTTAATTTTCGCAGTTACACCNGAATAGCATCCCGTCATGTTAGCAGCACCGTCAGTACAAACACCGACGCATCTTNCCCAATNNAAACCTNGTTCTTGGACATAAGTATCGAGNGATCGAAATAATTCTGAACTGGTCGTTCGTCCAGGTAGTTGCAGGGAACAAAGAAATTCGTCAATGATACTACCTTCNTGTTNATATCGAACAAAGCAAGCAAGTATTGCACAATTACTCAAATCCGTAGATTCGTCAAGTTGTATAGCAAAATATTTCGAATTGTTNACTTGCTCAATAACTTGTTGTTCCACATCAACTGCCATATCCAATATTCTCCTTTGAATTGAATCATTTGATAGTGGTATGGCTTTAAGTTTGTTAGCTAGTTCCGGACCCAAAACCTCTTTCGCAGCTGCTAACAGGCATGGTTTTATTAAATCTTCTCCAATAGTAAAAGGCTTTTTCGCTTTGCTAATTAGGAGGGCAATTATATAAGATGATCTGAGAAGATGTTTATCAGTAGCTGTCATCTTTTGTAAATCAATTCTTTCATTTTCAACTTTGTACAGTAGCCTTTTAAAATAAGAAACAGGCTTCCCAACGAGGTCGGCATGCAGTGAGTGAAAATGTCGAGTAAGCTTTGAAGGCTTCATGGCGTCGTTTGAAAGTATTTTGTTACAAACCAAGCACATGGGAAGTGGTGCTTTTTCACTGCTTGGAGCAATAGCAAATCCGAGCTCTAAGTACTTACTATCGTACTGCCTTGTGAAGTCAACTTTTCGCTTCTTGCTTCCTGGGTAAGCCATATCAGCATTGCCCGACCGCTTCACGCTAGGTGGTAAATCTGAAGTACATCCTTCCTCTGTGCTGGTAGACCCTTTAACTTCAATTTGATTGCTGGCCTTCGCTCGAAAGAAATGCTCAATACATTTCTGTTTGCTACACTCCATAATAATGTCAATATTCATTAAATTGAACGGTCAAATTTCGTTACATTTTGCTCAAAGTCTTCTTAGCCTTCACATACAACTGGTCTTGGAAGTTCGACACTTACAGGTCAAACAATTGTTTGTACACAACAATTCATATCTGTACCAGCAACATGTGTTGTGATCATTGACGCCGGACGCAGGTAGGCTACGTATACCGCGCATACCCAGACAAGGTTTTGGGTATGCAGTTACCCTGAATTCCGCAAGGCATGTAAACGCCTAAACTAGCTGGTGACTTGCGCGAATTAGAAATAAGCAATTTATTTCGTTTCTATACTGCTGCTCAGGTGAGAAATTAGCACCAAGACATTGATCGAACGCAAGTAATGATAGAAATGCGAAACGCTATGCGAAGCGACCAAGACCTCGATATTAAAGATTTGTTGTGATTGCTATGTGCTGTGTAGTAATATGACATCTGACGCGCCGGCCGGAACTATCGCTTCTGTGGCAATTGTGTTGTCATACTGACTCCCAAGACGGAATTGATAATTACCGCACCTCGCTGTTTTGCAGTTGTATTTTCATCACTACGTTACATAGGATATACTAGTACAAACCTATCGAAATTGATTCCCCGTATTCGAGACGTTGGCTACTGATGTGAGTCAGTTGAAAGGCATTTGCTAAATAAGTTAATACTATGAAGTTATTGTTTCATCCCCTTGCATCTTGCAATTAGGATATAAAATTGAAATATGTCTCGCGGACCGGCAAGAATGTCGCCGCGGACCGGTGCCGGTCCGCGGACCGGTGGTTGAGAACCACTGGTCTAAGGGATCGTACGCCTGTGAACCTCGGCATTTTCAATTTATCGTTTATTCAGGCAGCATTATTAGCGATGATAGTGTAAACATGTCGCATGCAGCAGCGTCTACTCCAATTGTGAAGGCGCGAAAAAGACCGTGTGCGGATAATCCTAAACGTGAAGGTTTGTTGCTAATTTTACCTGCACACAAGCAAATGCTTATGGTGCTTTCAATGGTGTTGCCACTTGCCAGTCATTGCATTCGAATTATAATGTATTGTGAGTAATAAGAGATATTGCGAATGTTACTTGTGTTGGGGCCTTCGGCACGTGCAAATATCTCAGTGACACCATTTGAGTCTCTTATTCGAATTATAATGTATTGTGAGTAATAAGAGATATTGCGAATGTTACTTGTGTTGGGGCCTTCGGCACGTGCAAATATCTCAGTGACACCATTTGAGTCCTAGCATTTAGGTCACGTCACTGTTCAAGTTTCAACTCTTTGCTTCAACAGGTCTATATTTGCATTGAATGCCACAGTAGACAAGGATTTTCCCATTGCATATCAATTGTCATGCATGATCTTTGATGTGCCTATTTCAATACAGGTTTGTCCAGTCAGATCCATGCAATGAATGCAAAGGAGCATTCAATGAGGATGGATCTATATCGCTTCCAAATGGAATATGCTGTACTGCAACGTCGTAATGAAGAGAAGAAGATGAAAATGGTGGGGGAACTCTACCTCCTGAAAAGAAATGGCGGAGGAACTCCACCTCTTGAAAAGAAATAGATATGCCAATGTGTGACTGGTTGAATTTCAAATAGGCCTACCATTCCAAACCTTGCCCAACTTTGCTAATATTTTGACTGCAATTCTTTGTTTATTAACAATTGAATATTACATTCAATATTCATATTGAAATGAACCCAAATATTTTTCGGTTGACGCTTGTCGGGGGTAATTGACAGCAATTAGTTTACAGAATTGAGAGCATTGTATATTTACAATCGTATCATGAAATATGACGTCACCAGCATGGAATCTTAGATGGTACACAAACTCCTTCTGTTGACAAAGCTTATCACGTTCCAGTTCGGTAAAATGACTGGACACTATTTCTCTGCGTTTGGCTCTGCCTGAAATAGTACTATCTGGCATATGCCCAAAATCGCTCCCGAGTGTATTTATTACATCAGCAACGTTATCTGAGAGCTGCATAATGTCACTTAGGTCTTCGTGTCGGCGGATGCACGCAGTAGAAACAATTATCACGAGCGAGTTATCTAATCTGGTGTGCAGTGGATTCGTCAAGCATTAAATCCTTTGCTTCCATACATCAAACGCTCTTTCAATTTTAATGCGGGTAGATATGTGGGAGCGATAATAGCGCCTCTCTGTGACGGTTTGAGGATTTGAGAGCGGAGTTATCAGATTTTGCAACAGTGGGTATCCACTGTCACCAAGAAGCAGTTGTTTGTTCGTGACATATACACGGGGAGTGAGCTGGATTCAAATATCCTGCTGTCATGAGTCGATCCTGGCCATCTCGCGGCAATGTATCACGCACAAACAACTTGTACATTTACGGAGAAATAACCTATGCGATTCCTGAATAACTCTGCATTAGGTCCACCAGGTGATCTAAGTGTACCATCTATGAGTCCAATTACCCCGGGGAACTGATGCTCGCTATGAAATGCCATCTGTTCTGAATTGATTTGATGTTGCGTGTTAGGAAAGTTCATAAAATTACGCTTTCTTTTAGCAATTGCTTTCGAAACCTGGTGAACAATTCTGCCCACTGAGGTCTTATCTATTTGCAGTAAGTCTCCGTCAGTCCTCTGAAAATGTCCTGAAGATTAGAACCAAACAAACAAACTCTCCGCTTGATAGGTGCTCCACTTCATTACTCCGGTCTCTAACGGTCTTGGTATACTCCTGTTGTTCAAATTGTAGAGCAGCATGATCGCATCGAGATGGTAATCCATGATAAAGTGGTTTGATGCTTACTAAATTTCTACTTATACACAAACTACCGTATTCGTAGAATGCTGATATAGTAAACAGCTATGAAATATACCTGTCAGCGATGGCATTAGCAGGCATAAATTTATAATTAGACAACCAAGATAACCATGTATACATTACGAATATTGCACTAAACTGCAGCTATCGTATACCAAGCAATAAATGCCCGTTACTAATGTGTGGAATGTTTTGAAAGCGGTGCAAAACAACCGTTCCAGTTCGTCAGCTCAGATAATGCGTAAGTCCAGGGCATGGTATGGTATGGAAGTAGGGTATGGATCGATATTTTGGTATGCAATATGGAACAATGCAAGCATGGTATGGAATGGAAGATTGTAATCTATGGTATGGAACGACATTTTTCCATACTTTGGTATTTTATACATTTATCGTGATCTGTGCAAGCTTCATGAAGCGTTGTTCGCAGTTCACGGAATACGATTGCTTTTGTTATGAGTGAACTATTGAACGCTGTGTAGGCACAAATACACGCTTGTGCAACGGTTTTAGGAGCACTTGGAATGACATGATTTTGTGATGCAATAATGACAACAGTATAATGTTGATCCGGTATTCTACTGAGTCTAGACCCGACGTCGCCGAGTATAGTCTATCATCTGACGCAATAATTGGTAAGTAGGCTACTCCCACTACCTCACTCACAAACGATCAGCAGTAGACTGGCATATACGTTGTTCATGAAATATTTGCTCGTGGTTTTGAAATGCCATATAACAGTAAAGTCAATATAAGGCAATTTTGGAACATTTCTCCATCTTCAACCGTTAGTACTTGTAAGCTATGCTTAAGCAAGAAAAAGAAACCGGAAAAACGAACACTTGTTTCGGGCAAGACAACTGTATATCCTAATTGGAATAATATGCGAAAGCATATATTCAATTGTCACCAGGCTAAATACTCGGAAGCGTTGAGATCGCTAGAGACATCTACTGAGTCTGCTGGCACCATGGAGTCATTTTTCAAGAAAGAGAAACTGGATGATAATGGAGGGGAAAACATGACGATGATAGGTGTTGTATTGGGGTTGAATGTTCAGATATTGAAGGAATACGTTCGTCAAATATGTACCGTCGATGGACTTCCATTCAATACGTTTGAAAAATCCGGCATGTCGCAAATCTTTAATCCTATTGTGCGACAGCTGAGGTAATCAGGTCATCCTATTTCGCTAACGTCTCATCAAGTCCGCGACATCGTTTTAGAGGGAGCTGTCATATTGAAGCAAAGAATCGAACAGGAGATTAGTGGTCGAATGTTGTGTTTAAAATTTGATTTGGCTGCAAGATTAGGAAGAAGTTTCTTAGGGTTGAACGTACAATATGGAGACTCTATGGGTATACAGATCAGGACCTTAGCTGTGAGGGAGGTACTGACTGCCAGCACAGGCTCGGAATTATCAAAGTTGATAGTCAACATTCTGCAGGACGACTTCGACATTACCTTGACCCAAATTTATACAATAACCACTGACAATGGTTCAAATGCACTGTTAGCCGGAAGACTCATTAGTACTGCATGTGTAGAATCAAGGGTTGAAGTACAGGAAGAAAATAGAGACGATCAAGATGACGAGAAAATTGAGGGACTTCTCAAATCGAGCACCACGGAGTTTCTGATGTCGACATACGGAGTACATCAGGTTCGCTGTGCTGCACATACGTTGGCTCTCGCAGTCAATGATTGTGTCGGCCAGAAGGCACCCGAGTCTACCAAATGTCTTCTACAGCGTGCACGATCTGTGGTGTGCACTCTTCGCACAAACAACATACGGAAGGAGTTGAAGCGACAGAATTTGTCTATGGCTATACTAGATGTTGAAACTCGTTGGGGATCAACCTACGACACGCTTGAGCGTCTCATGCAACTCCCCACATTTTGCAAGGATAATGAGATGCTTATCGAATGACTGAAATTACTGGAAGATGAATGGGGAAGATTGGAGGAATTGGTCGAGTCATTAACGCCTGCACGCGAACTTACAATAAAACTTCAAAACAGTTCCTTGACACGTGGTCAAACTATCGGACACTGGCAGTTGACAATGTTAACATTGGGCAAACGTTCTACACCATTAGCAGCGACGTTAGCAGAGCGTATGTCAGCAAGAGGAAGATTCCTATTAACTCCGCCTATACTGGCTGCAACCTATTTTTAGATACAGAGTACCGGGTACTTCTGAATGAAGACCGAAGAAAGTTGGCAAAAACTGAGCTTGAAGCTATGTATAGAAAGATTCAGTTACTAAATGGCCAGGATTTCGATTTAGATGGCGGATCAGCTCCGAAAGTGATGTGACAGACTTCGGAAGCGACATCGATACGCAGTCACCGTCTCCTATGCAGTTAATGCTGTTATCAAAGGAAAAAGAGATGTCGACTCACGTTTCAGCTCTGGGTCGAAACGTATCAGCTCAATTATCGACTCTGTTGAATCTGTTGATGGGAAATCGTACAAGCATGTCGAATGTCCGTTCAAATATTGGTCCCAACAAGACAGCAAAATATTGTCGCAGCTTGCTTGGATTGCCATCGCAGTCCCGACTACGCAGGTTTCCGTTGAAAGACTTTTTAGTGGCGTTAAATTCATTTTGAATGATTTGAGCAACTCCTTGAGTGACGACAGCTTACAAGCAATCATGCTGCAACGTACTAATAGCTTAATGTGATTGATAATTGCATTTATTCTGAAACATTGTCCGCCACATTTACATTTCAAGATATCTTATTGGTCAATGTCTTTTTGAGAGTGAAATCTGTTACCGTACTCCGAAATTAGAATGACCGCATTGTAAGTAGTGTATATTGTATTGGACTGTGGTCACGTTGATCCACCTATCTATACGGTACTGAAGAATCACATTCATCGTCATAATCGATTTCTGTAACAACGTGATCAAATGATCGGTGTTCCCTTGATGCCTCTTCGGTGTTAATATTCTTGCGGTGATGGTGTGATTTGAAGTGCTTCATTTTTGATTTTGGGAACGAATTATACAAATGAATCATCAAAAAAGTCAATTTTCAAACGCTCTCGCATTAGAATTATAGATCAGGAAGTGGGGTAGATATAGTTTGAACTTTTAGCCACGCTAACCATAAACAAATACTAATCATCACGCAGATCGCTGCAGTATTGATCGCTGCAGTATTGGTCGCCTGGAGCTGGGATATTATGTGGGCGAGCCTTTATTAATAACTATTTACTTCAAACTGGCATGTGCCTCATGCCAATGTATCGGAAATGGGATGATCTTCTTGTGGAGGGTCCCAGTCCGCCTACTATTTGATTTTGCTAGTGGAAGCTGTAGATCAGGGCCGGCCAACCCGAAATTAGTAATATTATAATATTATTTCCGAAATTAGTAATATTATGAAAAATGGATTGCACAGATTGTGAACTTGCAAAGCCAACCAAAAATTCGAGTAGTCTGGACGCAACAGTTGAGATGTGATGAATAAAATATCAGTTCCGACGCATTGGCAGATCCATGAGCCAGTCACATCTTGGTAAATCTTCGTACACTACAGTAAAGCAGAATAATTTTGCGATAGATTTATCAAAAGTAAAAATTTTCTACACGCTTCACGCAACATGTTGTCGCTCGATTTCTTGCTTTTAATATTGTTACCCCTTTCTGAAAATGAAAGAACGCCTAATGTATCAGATTGAGTCTAAGTATATTCGCGATAACAAGACAAAGTGTCGTTCAACATATGCGAACTTACTTTTGCGCTCGCAGAAAGACTATGAAACCCAGGCTAAAAATGATTGACGCATGGTCGAAGCTTTCGATATCGATATGTCCAGGCGCCGAATAGTCCATTCCTTGCAAAATGAGCCCAGTGATATACAGCAGGCCCGCAATATAGTCAAGCGACAACATCATTGACCTATGAATTTTCGCGCTTGGCGCGGCTAGTGGCCCGCGCAATAGTTCGTCAATCAAATGTGACCCTTCGGCTGAAAAGGTTGGCTACCCCTGCAGTAGATGTACACGACACGTCGACACCTCACCACCGCGAACTAAACCTTACCAAACAGACTCTGTAAAACTATTACTGCTAATTATATTCGCATCATGGCTGGTTAGCAATAATTACACCCGAAATATCAATAATACAGGTGCTAGAAAAGGTACTATACTTACGATATTGAAGTATTTGAAAGTATGGTATGGAACAATGTTGGTATGGTATGGAGGGAGTAAAACAAGTATGGAGTATGGAAAATACTTGTTCCATACCATGCCCTGCGGTAAGTCATGCGTCATTTACGTGGCTAATCAGAGATTAATTAATTAATAGTCAATCACTATCCATGCCCTGGAATTTAATCTGCTGCTTAGTTAAAAATCAATTACCTATAGATTAGGTCCTAATCTGATTAGCATCCGTGCCCCGACCCTTACAATATCGTATCATCGGTACTATACTCTTACTTTTGCTTCTAACATGACATGCAGGCTTCCGGACTTGAACAGCTTTATCGGTATGCGATTTCGGGTTTGGAAACGGATTCCATCTGACTGTTCCTCATTCTGTGATCTACCTTCTGCTCTTTCTACATCGTTTGTTTTTGAAGATGTGGCCTAAAGCGTTACAGTGTTAGTATTGTTAGGGCAATTAAGTTCTTGTTGCGCTCAAATTGTGAGAAAGTTGGACAATTGACTTATATTAACAGCTGAATTAACCGCAATATCGGTTGCTTACTCTCTTGTAGCACTAATTGACACAATACATTTCCCTTACCTGATTTCGGAAACTTTGTAGCTTCAAAAGAGCATTCCTTTGACATTTTCTTTTCACAATTTTACTGGTGCCTGAAAATAAGGTGGGAACGGCAGTACGCTTGAGAGTTACCTGTGCTCGATAGCCTAATTGCTTGTGTATCTCGGATACTTCATTGAAACACGATGGTAAAAAAAGTGATCTGAGCATAAAAAAAACAGTTTGCCTTTCGGTGTATGAAGTCCGCACGTTCGGTCTTCACGGCGTTCGCCCAGGCGTAATACCTTGTCCGATCAGGGGTAGTGTTTGGACAGCGATGAAAAGACAGTTTAGGTACCAAATATTGCGTATTCGAACAACCGCGAAACAAGATGTACCTCCGTGCCTCATCTTCTTCATACCTTCCATAATCAAAATCAGTATCCAGTATCAAAATCAATCCCACCAGAATAATTTTCTGTTTACCAGGACTTTTGCCGTGTCAGTTACATGACGTCATATCATAGCTGAATGATTTCATATCCGTTTTTCGGCTTTTCGATTTAAAATTTGTATTACTTGAAAACTATAAGGTAATTTTAATTTTCATCATTTTCTTCATATTCCTAACCACATAATGTACGAAATCAGGTAAAGTCATTTTGAAGATGAAGTTGACCTTTAATATGGTACTGGACTAACAACCATGGACCCAATTTTGTCTCTTCTTGGCGTACAACGAGGATGGTTAAAGTATCCATATCAATATGAATCATCCATATGGATATCAAATACCTGTAAGCCTTGAAATACACCTCAAAGTCTGAAAATCGGCATTGTTCTGAACAATCGCAACCACGCAAGGTCATTGTTATGGTCATTGTTCTGCGATTGTTTAGAACGATGTCGATTTTCAGACGCGCGCTTGGTCTTCGCTGCCGTCACTGGAGTGTTTCGAGCTTGCTGTTGAATCAGCTGATTCATTGATTGAGTGTAGTTGAATTTAACTTTGGAAAATGGCTCATGATAGGAGAATTTGAACAAGGGGGGCGACAATTGATTTATTGGTTATTGCAAAGGAGAGGAAGTTAAGAGGAACGCAGACATCTTTCGCTCTTTGCGAGAGCAGATATTAGCGAAAGTCCCTCATTTTACAATGTATGTCGAATAACCATGCTGCAGGAGTGCTTATACATACCGGTAGTACATGCATTGTCAATATTTTAGAGAAAAACTCAGA
>ATSW01004046.1:0-11875 GCA_000444245.1 Botryllus schlosseri
TATATCGTTGGATTACTAGATTGTCGTATAGTTTTCCCGGTTGATTTTTGTTAAAATACGATAGACTTTCGGTAACTGTCAAAAAAGTTCCGATTCTGTAGATGCATTCTGTATAATTCCTCGAAGTACAGTCTTTTAATCCTACTCCGCCCGCTGCCTTTAAACCCTTATCGTATTCACCTTCAGATGCTTGTCCCTCGCCTGTTCTTACCGGAAACAAATATGAGATTATTGATGTCGCACCACAAGGCGGCGTGGTTAAAATTACGGTCACTCCTTCCGGTAAAGCGAGGGCCGGTTGGTCGGTCATTATCATCTTCACAAAGTGAGTGGCGTATTGGTTTTAATGCGGTTTATTTTTGCTTATTTTGCGATCGAGACTAGTCAGTGAAATGACAATGTATGATTTGTGTGTTCCAGTGCGTTATCTTCAACGACTCAAGTACGATCGTTTTCCATGTTGGTATCTGCAATCAGTCCTAATCGAAGGGCAGTTACCTTCCGAAATCGCGCTCACAACTCGGATATTTCATCACGACAACAGTACGCTTTCACTTTCTTGATAGAAAGCCCATCGTCCGACGTATCGCCGCAATCAATAGAGGGTATTTTTTAAAGTGACTTGATTATGCTTGCAGAGAAAATTCTTTGTTGCATTTTAGGACTTGTGGGATTTTATGACACTCCTATATTGGACGGGTCATGCTCAAGTGACGTCAACCCTTTACTAGCAACTACGCTGCCCACGATTATAACAGCAGTCACTTCTGTTCCAACCACGGTAACCTCGCCAGCAACTTCTCCAAAGAACATCGAAATTCCGAGCGGATGCAAAGGTTAATAAGTAGATTATATCACAGGTCGACCAATCTAAAACTATTACAGCCAGTTAGATTAGTTATTGGATCGCAGAACGTGACTAAGGCCGCCGTTTCATAAACGATAGCATAGTTGACTTTGAGCTTGGGCTATCCATTTGACACCTAGGCTTTCATCTCATAGTTCACAATTGCGCATTTGAATCGTCGACTCGGAGACGGTGCAAAGCTTTTAAAAATAAGGTACATGGCGAAGACGGTAAAAAATATGAAGTGGATTTCCAAGAATGTAACTGTGAATGGGGATCGGACACTTTCCATATAGTCGAAGTAGTCATCGTCGGTACTGCAGTAGAAGTAGACATGACGACGTAAATTTCAGTTCGACTACAAGTATCTATTTCCAAGTAAATAAAACAGTTTGTATTCTAGGCCTAGTTTTGCATTTAAAATGAAAATTATCAACTAGAAGTGTAAGTAGGCCTTCTAGTCTGAAATTATACATACTTGACCAGGTATGCTGTAAGTACGCAAAATCTACTTGAGTATTCCGATAAAAGTAGAAGTACTTCGTTTCTGACAACATCTGAGCAAATGGTTTTGTCCCAATGCGACGATAGTCATCCAAATATTCTAAATGACGTTACAAATCATGACATAAACATCGGGTGGAGGTTATCAAACAACGGTTTGTATCCCCAAAAAGACAAAACACACTGCCGGGAAAGCTGCCTTCGGGCATGAGTATGTTTTCGATGTAGTCTATAACACAATAACTGGAATGTTTCTAATTCTATATCTCTCCAATTTCCTGACAGGGATCGAATATTCGATCGATAATCCGGGATGGAACGCGTCCAACGGCTGGAACTTCATCTTTCGCTATAGAGCTCCAGTGGGAGATTATGAGAACTGGACCATAAAAATCGAGTTTTCCGGTGCAGTTACCGAATTGACAGTAAGTAAACGGACAATACAATTGCTGTCAATGTACGTCATGATATATAAACCTCCGCAGGTCTATGACTCAATAGCGGACGGGCCGTACAGGAGTGGTAAAATATGGATGCTAAAGCCGCAAAGTTGGAATGTCGTGATGAGGAATCAACAGTTGGACGCGATCGGAATGAGCGCTACTTCCGGAAAATCCGCCCCGTCAGGTATATGCAAATATTCTGTATAACAGCCGAGAATACTCCGCGAGGTAGAGCGACATGGCTTTTCACAGATAAATAATTAACCATGCGGACTACAATTTGATGTCATCGTTTCTATATTTATGACGAAAAATAGTACCAGTATGGGAACTCATGCATAAATATATGTGAGCAGAGCACTAGGGCAGGGTTGTTCAAATAGAAAAATTCAAATTTTCCCGGGTACCAAATTAAATTGCCAAGTTGCCTTTAAAATGCTGCATGTCAAATCTGATCCCCTAGAAGAGAAGTTATTAAATAGAAAATGTCTGATTTATAGAAATAAATGAAGAATATTTTTTTCAAATTTTACGAGGGGCCCCACGAAATTGCTATGAGGCCTAAAAACGATGCATAGAAAATTTGGCTCAATTCTAACTCGTAGAAGAATGTTAATGGAGTATAAATTCTGCGATTTGAAAAAATATAGTATTTTACCAAAAACGGACGCAAGATTTCAAAAAATCTTCATTGGCGCACACACAACTAAAAATTGGTGGCTATGATATCATTATGTTGTGATTTGCATTTAGTAGTTTTCTAAGCTTCGTTTTCTGGTACTGTATTCCTTATATTCTTTATTTGGTGAAATCAAAATGTTTTTGTGACTTTTTTTGCATAAAATTACTTCTTTCAACGGAATTGGTGGCCAAATCATTACAAATACATGACTATGCTTCGTTATTTCAGGCTATTATGAAGATCAAGACATGTAAATAACCATTACTTATCGTATAGACATATACTGCGCAACACTTTTCGCCCTAACTACATGATAGAATTTTCGATCGTAAATACCATCATTTCCAAATCCAAAATTCTTCACTCCAATAACTTCTTTTCTATGGGTTGGAATTGAGCCAGATTTGATGTGCAGATTAGTTTTAGGCTGGGGTACTAAGCACAATTAGAATAAAAGTTATTTTTGAACAACCCTGCATCATTTGCAACTAATTCGTTGAATACACTTACTCACAGGCATTGCTATCATATGCAACAACGGCGTTGTCCCCGGTACGAGTCTTCAAGGAGAGGCTGGTCCAACGATCGCTACAACATTGCCGACGCTAACAACCCTTCCCGCGGTGACCGTGATGACTACTGCGGCAAATACGCTCAATCCAAACGGAGCCTCCGGACTTCTACCGTCAGCACCGCGACAAACTATCACGGATTTCAAGCCGTCGACAAATCGTAGAGGTGAGAGTGGAAGGCTGTGACTTGCAGCAAATGACTTTGGGCATGGAGCTATAAGTAGGACTATATAGGCTATATGTGATTCGCGTATTCGAATATGAGTGATTTTAATGATTCGAATTGAGCAGTGTGAGATAATTCGTCCTCATACCTATACCCTTGAATTTTTTTCTTTTATTAGTGATATATGCTTAGGGTTGCATTTCTAACAAATCGTTGCTTAAAACACTTTGTTAAAAACTTGTTTCGAAAAAAAAAACAATAAAAACGTGTTTTAAACATGTTTGTTTTCAATTGATTTTTGTTTTAGACACAACCCTAGATATGCTGCGATGTGAAGCAGGTTTTTGAACCGATGTCCTGAAACTTGGATTCTAAAATGTGGTCTTCCAAACCAACTAAATTAGGGTTGCCACATGTCCGGAATTTCGCTGTAAAAACTGCGTCCGGTAGGAAATTCTGAAATATGCCTAAATGTCCGGAATTTTGAAGGCTTGAAGTAGGCAGTAGGCTCGAAGAACCAATATTATTGGCAGAATTCATTCACAACATTTACCAACCAGATGCATATAGTAAGCCCCCTAGAAGTTGCACCGATTACCCTGTGGTGGGCCCAAGATCAGTGCTTTTTTGGGCGGAAGGGGCTGATAAAATGTTGTTTCGAACTTGTTACAAGTTACAACACACAACCAGATAACCGCGCCGACCTAACAGAATAGCAGGCCTGTCAAACACGTGACCCGATGACCGGGGTACCGAATAAGGTTCACCAGACGATTTCATCCGGCCCGTGAAAAAATCTGTTGCAGACCCAAGCAGTCACCGGAGCTCATATTAGATACGGCCCCATTCAGAGCCTATATGTTCAACTCCTGCACACAGTCGATAGGCGTAGAGGTGCTAGTGTGACGTCATAATGACTGACCATGTGCTCATACATCATTGTAAAACCCGCTAATGGGCGCTAAAGAGTATCTGGAATTTGAGCCACAAAAATTTGGTGACCCCAAACTAAATGTACCGTTGGCTCCGATTCCCATTGAGTTCTCAGCAGTAATGAAATGTGAATCACAAATATTCTGATCCAATCCCATTCCGGCCTCATACCCCCCAAAAAATGCCATTTCAGCTTGAATTCGCCCTTCCCCCTTCTTCCCACCCCAGGCCCGCCTTTATACTCTATCATTTACCAAATCATTACTTTGACATCTTACAGATTATGACTATAACGAAATATTGCATAAGTCGATACTATTCTACGAGGCCCAAAGGTCGGGTAAACTTCCGCCGAACAACAGAATTCCCTGGAGGGGGGACTCCGGATTACGGGATGGCTGCATGAACGGGGTGTGCGAAGTGGATTTGACTGGCGGGTGGTACGATGGTAAGTCTGCAGTTGGCATCTGCTGTGATCATGACGGGAGTCATAATTGTCTTGAAATTGTATAGCCGGAGATTTCATGAAGTTTGGATTCCCGATGGCGTCATCAGTAACGGTTCTCGCTTGGGGTATGTTAGAATTCAAGAAAGGGTATCAGGAAGCCGGCGAATGGAATAACGCCTTGTCCATGTTGAGATGGGCTACGGACTATCTCGTGAAGGCGCACGTATCGCCAAATGAACTGTATTTTCAGGTAGGCCTGCACCGTAGGCTTTCACAGTCAGAAAACCAATTACAAAGAGCGTATAATATTAAAGCGCCCGGTCCTGCGCGCGATATCTCGTGATTCTTGACTTTACGTCTGAATGAAGTAATCTTCCCCCGTATAAAGAGATTCCATTATTTGATATGGTGCTAATGGCTTACTTGCAGGCATAGTTCAAAATGAAGTCTTAACAAAGTCCTCCATTTTCCACTTTTAGATTTACCTTGCAGTTCATGTGGGCTATATACTCAACCAAAAGTAATTAAACAGCTGAACCAATGGGATTGTTTATCAAGTTCAGCTCACTCTCAACTCATATTCAACTCACGCAATTTTTAGTAGACTTGCATTGAAACTTTCATAGAATCTCGACTTCGAAAATATTACATATTTAATTTAATTTTTGTATATCTTTCTCTCCCTTATTTGACAATGTTTGGACCATTGATGCGTCTATGATGCAGATAACTGCTAACTAATGACCTCCTCATGTCACTGTCCGAAAAACGCACGCCGTTATGCGCGCGTTAAAGCTCAGATACTTCTTCTTCCGCGCGGAACATTCACTCCTAAAATATGTCTTCAAATAGGTCGGAGACCCAAAACTAGATCACACGAACTGGGGTCATCCGGAAACCATGTCAATGGAGAGGCCCGTCTTCAAAATCGACAGCAGCAATCCTGGAACAGAGGTAGCCGCGGAGACTGCCGCTGCGTTGGCTGCATCCTCTCTTGTGTTCAAAGACATCAACTCCGCGTATTCAGATAATCTGCGCAGCCACGCGATTCAGTTGTACGACTTTTCTCAGCGATACAGGTACGCAAAGTTGAGTATGTATGAAATAACCTACATGGACATATGAGCATATGCGACACCCAGCACAGTGGTAACCGAACTTGCTTTTCACCTTTCCAGTGCTAGAATGAGTCGAGCATTGAGTTCTATCAATAAAATCGAATAAACGTTTTAGCATTTTCCGCCCCATAATCGACGCATTCGTTATTTTCGCCGCCCATGTCTCTTATACTCTTCCCCAAGAGGCATGTCGGTTATAGTCTAGGTTAGGCATAGACATAGGTGGTCAGTGAAAAAGTACTTCTTTCTTTTCGAAATATTTAATTAGGTTTTGCCCGATGGTACGATTCTATACTACTTTTACTTCAACTCCACAGTTGTTAGGAAAATCCAAACTTAGAGTACTTCTTGTTTGCTTACTTGCAACTTGAGTAGAAATATACGGAGTATCGAGAATTAGGATTAGTTTTGATGTTATAATATCGCATGCTTAAGACCATTGTTTTGAGCTTAGCCATTACGGCCTCCTGGCACTTGTTCAGTTAGTTCCGTTGTTGGAAACTCGCATTCAAAACAACCCGGTGCGATGTGCCCGCCTTTCTTTAGGGGACATTATCACATTTCCGTTCCCGAATCTGGGGTCGGGGATTTCTACCGTTCGTACAGCGGTTACAACGACGAGTTGATGTGGAGCGCCATGTGGCTGTACAAGGCCACGGACATGAAACGCTATTTGGACGACGCTATTCAACAAGTCAACTACGTTTCAAATGCGGAGTTCTCGTGGGACCAAAAGGGGCCTGGCGCGCTGGCAAGTCTCATTCCATCGCTTTTTACCAGTATTGATCAATTAGGAACTCTTAGGAGGTTGTAACGGAGTCCATCAGGAAACTGGCAAATGAATGATACGTGATCTACTTCAGTGGGATTCTTTATAACGGGATATCCTACTGTCGACCAGAAGATACAATTATTTATAGCTATATTATTTGCTCATAATTTCATGTATCAATGTCGATTGTATCGTAAGGTGTAATCACCCGATCTTCCACTCCAGTTTTGGTGGAGTCATTTTACAGCTCTGTCTTATAGAACGGTTTAAGAATTTTACACGGCTGCTCCAGTGTGTATATAGGCAAATATTTTTCAGTTCAGTAAACCTGTCGTGATTTATGTTTTATAGGTCTTGCTGAGTCGAGAGCGAAGTGAATACAAATCGAATTTATTGGCTGGTATCAATTTCGTCATGTCCAAAAAGAAAACACCCGGTGGACTCGTATATTTCTCTGACTGGGGCTCAAACAGATATGCGGGTAACGATTTGACTGTTACCTTATTTTCCAACGAAATTCTACTTTGCGCTGCGACTTCAACATTTTGCCAATTCCCGCCGTCTTAAAATGTTACCACGGTTATATATATAATAGGGAATATGATCACTTGTGGGATTAAACATAAACGTTATATGTTCTTTGTAAGTAACCAGTTCCTTTTCTGCAGCTAACTACGCATTCATCGCCTTGCTCGCTGCCAAAGCGGAAGGCACATCTTCAAGCTTAGGAAGTCGTTACTACACCTTTGCGAAGGATCAAATTTCTAGAATGCTTGGACGTGGGGATGGACAAAGAAGCTACGTCGTTGGATTTGGTGTGAATTCGCCCCTGCAACCCCATCACAGAGCCAGGTAGTTATAGTTTAACAGCATCGATGGCAGTTCTTGATGTCGTTGTTGTAGTTTGAGGTATTCATGGTGTTCGTCGACTACAATGGTCATTTACACCAGGCCGATATTCGTTATTTTTGATTCCGTAACTGCCGACTTGTAGTACGGCCCACTTCTAGGCTTTTTGTAAGACACCGCTTACGTGGATGATATGGCGAGGAGGAGCCTATTTAAACCTCCAACACTGAGGAAGGAATTCCGGAGTCGACCTCGGTCGAACTCGAACCCCCAACCCATTGGTGTTGTAGCTGTGGATTATACCACTACGCTATCTCGCCACAGTTCTTGATGTCATAGAGTTAATTATTCTGAATTCTGCAGCCTATCCCGGAATCGCAATGACAAATCATTTTATTATAATCCAGACTTAAGTTTATCGATTGTAAACACCAACCCCGTTCGGTGTAAATTTGTCAAATGAGATGAATATTTTTTGTTGTCGAACCGTTAATTAGTGTACTCTCGTAACGGGAAACGGGGTAACGCATTGGTTGTGATACTTGCAGTGCCATCGAAATACCTTGAATCATAAGTTCGTCGAAGAATTGTTCCTATAGGTACTAGTACACACCTGAATTGTGCTTCCCCAGATTTGCTATGTAAATCATAGCTGCTGTTTTATCTATAACACTACGATTCAGTTCATGCCGCGCGTGGACTGTGGATCCATCAACGCAAACATGCGATTGGTCGGATCGAGACGCCAATCGTCCGAACCCGTATATTCTCTACGGAGCGCTGGTTGGAGGACCGACGTCTACCGGTTATTACGTGGATGACAGAAAGTCCTACGTCAGCAATGAAGTGGCTCTCGATTATAACGCGGGATTCCAATCCGCTGTAGCTGGTAAAATAACCAAATACATGACGTGTATACCACCGGAGATCGCTCCATTTCATTTTTATACTTTCTCAGGTCTCAAATATTTTCAAGTTACCGGAGCGTCGCCATAAGGATATACGGCTTTTTTCAAATACAGCAAAATATTTTCGACTCGGGCAAACCTATTCACTGTGACGTCACACCACGATTTCATACCTACATAATATGTAGATATTATATGCATTGTCAGACCTCACACCTAAATATGTGTTAGAAAATCGGCCCCATACATATTTATAAACAATATGAAGAGACTCCTTTTACAGAACTGCAATAAACGATTTATTAACATAAATATTCATGTTTTGCCCCCGGAGAGAGTCAGCTTGACTCTTTTTATATGAATACGTTTTTCAACTGTCTGTATATACCAGACCTGGGCAAAGTGCGGCCCGCGGGCCACATGCGGCCCGCGGCGTGATTTTGTGCGGCCCGCGACATGATTTTGGAATTCAGAACATGAAACACACTTTGTGCGGCCCGCGACATGATTTTGGAATTCAGAACATGAAACACACTTTTAAATGGTAAAAGGTGAACTAAAATCCTCGACTGTATTAAATGGACCAGAAATGTGCGCGCTCATTTATGTACTGCGTGTCAATGATCTACGAATCCGTAATTCAGATTCAAAGCACTCACAGAATAAACCCAATATAGCAAAGTATGCCGGAAGAAATAAAGTCACAACTCACTGTTTCCGTCAGTGCAGTTCAAACCTTGTTTGTTGTCATTGTTACAAGCTCTGTGCTTTTAATTGTGACGCCACAGGTTTTCAAATCTCTAATTCTTAAAACGATGTAGTTAGTTCACATGTACATTGTACACCGCACATATACCTTATCAGTCGCCATTGACACCAATAAGGTCATAAACGATGAATAAGCATGCCAAAAAAAGAAAGGTGAACGATGAAGGCCGTAATTTTAAGAAGATTTGGACCACTCAATATTTGTTCACTGAAATTAGAGGCAAACCAGTATGTTTAGTTTGTGGCGAGAAGGTCGCCGTACTTAAAGAGTATAACTTAAGTCGGCATTATGACACGAAACATGCTGCGAAATACCGACACGTGGCTGAGGCTGAGAGAGTGAGAATTTCCAAAGGCATGTTGACAAAGCTAGCAAAACAACAAGGCTGCTTTACAAAGGTTCAGGCATCTAGGGAAGCGGCGACCAAGACTAGCTTTGTCATATCCCACAAAATCGCGAAATACAGTAAGCCATTCTCGGATGGCGAGTATGTGAAAGAATGCTTGTTGGACGCAGCTGATATAATGTACCCTGTGAGCAAAGAATCATTTGCAAGTATCCCCCTATCCCGGCGAACCGTCACCAGACGAATAGAAGACATCGCTGAGAATCTTGAACTGCAGTTAAAAAGTGGAATTGAAAGTTTTGACTTTTTCTCTTTGGCTTTGGATGAGAGCTGTGATGTTAGTGATACTGCCCAATTACTGATATTTATTCGTGGAATAAGGCGGGATTTCAGGATTACGGAGGAACTGGCAGCGTTGAGATCAATAAAAGGAACCACCACGGGGAGCGATATGTTCAAAGAGGTAGGTACATGCATGGTTAAGCTTGGACTGAAATGGGACCAACTGGTCGGTGTTACAAGTGATGGTTGTCCGAATCTAACGGGGAAAAATGTCGGACTTTTGAAACAGATCCAAGACGCAGTCACTGAACACGGCACAGGACATACTTTGACATTGATACATTGCATTATACATCAGCATGCGTTGTGCAAGTCGGTGCTAAAGCTTAACCATGTTATCGATGTTGTGACTAGGACGGTTAACTTTATCCGAGCACGAAAATTGCATCACAGGCAGTTCGTGGAACTTTTAGAGGAGCAGGAAAATGAGCATGGTGACATCATGTACCATACAGCTGTCAGATGGCTCAGTCTGGGAAAGGTGCTGAAACGATTTTGGGACTTGAAAGCAGAGATTCAGCAATTTTGTGACATGAAAGGCAAAAGTATCCCGGAGCTCGCAGATATTGAATGGATGGCAGATTTCGCATTTGCTGTTGATGTGATGGCATTGATGAATGAACTGAACACTAAACTGCAGGGCAAGGGCATTTTCATTCATGAAATGCATAACCTGGTCAAAGCGTTCATGAGAAAGTTACAATTTCTTTCAAGTCAACTACAGAACAACACTGTCACTCACATGCAAACCCTAAAAGAGGTAAAACTATCAGCTAATCATCTCAGCAGGTACTCATCCATGTTAGGTGATTTGCATTGTGAATTTTCAAGAAGATTTGCTGATTGTAAAAAGATTGAGGATGAAATGCACCTGGTTTCCTCTCCATTTGCCTGTAGAGTGGAAAATGCACCCAGTGATGTTCAGATGGAACTCATTGACCTGCAATCCTGNCNCNNTACTGGAAGAGCACTTCAAGTCAGCATCACTGCTGGAGTTCTACTCGTCTCTCAAGGAGGAAAACTTTCCAAACATGAGGAGACATGCTCAGAAAATATTTGTTCTGTTCGGATCAACCTATATATGTGAACAGACATTCTCGGTAATGAAGTTCACCAAATCTACGTACAGATCCTCTCTTACAGATAATCATCTGTCAAATCTGCTTCGTATCTCAACATCAAATTTTCAGCCTAACTTTGATGCACTCGTTAAATCCCAGAACAGGTTAGATTTCTCTCACTAATTAAGATCAAGGTACACAAGCATATGAATTCATTTGTTTTGATGCTATATGTTGGGCTGATCTTGTGTTGATATATACGTCGCAAAACATCGCTTGTTGAGGTATCTTTGAATTTTATCTGAGAGTTATCAAGGGGTCTAACATTACAAACGCAGCATTTTTCTATCGCGCATCACGACCGAAGCCTAAGTATCAAATCTGAATTTGACGAATCCGGACCAGGACGGGGCTCGTTACTTTTGGACCTCCGTAAGGCTGTAGTGAGTTTGGTCCGAAAGTGAACGAGCCCCGTAGGTCCGTCAATTACATGTTCCGCAATCATATCGTACATGGAAGAAAAATAGCTGAAACTATGTCCGGGATGGAAAACAGACCTCCAAATTAGGATAAATGATCGTTTATTAGGGTTATTAGGGTTTTATCAAAATAAATTCCCAAAAAATAATGAATACACGATAAGACTAGCGTCTTTGCGTTGAAAAGCACAAGGAAATGCCATGTTGACAATTTGTCAACGTAGGTGCCGCAAAGGTAACTTTCGGAGTGGCCCGCCAAAATGTTAGGTGCTTCTCATTTGGCCCGCCGGATAAAATAATTGCCCACCCCTGGTATATACAATTCGAAAATATAATGTGCAGAGACCCAGTGGGTATCGAACCCGATAAGACCATCACCATAATGCGTAATGAAGTTGCAGTATACTACACTATAGTATGATATCCCAACTTCTCAGCACAAGTAATGAAATGCCAAGTTATTTGTGATATTTCCACGTATGCTTTGGCACAATCGTGAACGATTTTACAATGCATTCTTCGTTATTGTTTTACTATAATTACGTGCATTATGTGTATGACGTGTCTGATTTCGAAGACTACTTCAAGTCGTTTCGACACCTTCCTATCTTTCATTGTATCGCAGTCTTGTGGTGT
>ATSW01004054.1:0-28184 GCA_000444245.1 Botryllus schlosseri
TATTGACTAGGGCTGGGCAAAATCGAGTACCTGAGTGATTCGATTCTGAATCACTTAATATGCTTCGAGTCGAGTCGAGTAATCGAGATCACTCATTATGACGTCACAACAGGACGTACTATGTCGAAGTCCAAATAGGAACCTTTTATGCCTCCACAAGAACGTAACGCCCGTTATCCGTCACATTAAAGATACTTTGGTATTTTTTCGACCATACCGATTTCATTGCACTTCTTAACAATTTTGTTGGATGATAATGACTTCGGAAATGTGTTATTTCCAGTAACATTCGTAGCTTTAAACTATGCCTGGTATGCTCAAACACGGCCAATCAAGGTTTCACGGCTTCCTCAGTGGAAAATAGTATCAAAACTATAATTCTCGTCAGTAAATTAACTTTCAGTTGCGAGGACCGTATAATTTCAGTACTCGAAAAAATCGTCTTTTACTACTCGACTCGAATCATTAAAATTACTACTCGATTCAGATTCGAGTACTCGAATCATTTTGCCCAGCCCTAATATTGACCCTGCGCATTGGCCTTTGTCATATAAAAAGAGGCTCGAACACTAAATTAAATGTCACAAGGGATAAGTACCAGGACAGGTGGTGTTAAAAAAGTGAGGTCATTTAAGTTCTTCAATGATGCAGGCAAATTCATCCCTTGTCAGTTCAGTTCAATCGATTAATAATTTCATCATTTCACAACACAGCAAGACTGCGATGTAATGAAAACACAGGGAGGTGTCGAAATGATAGTCTTTGAATCAAAGAGCCACCTCGGTCTTTAACGGTTAGCAATGAAATGAAGTCACTGTGCCATGCTGTGTCTGGAAGTTATGATATTGCGAAATTCGCAGCCAGAGAGAGGGAGAGAAAGAGAGAAGCTATATTTGTCAACCCTGCAAATATAATATAACAGAGTCTCCGAAGCCGAGCCAACCAGACCCAGTGCATCACATTTCAGACGTCGAAACCCTCAAAGCATTATATTAACTAACAGAAATATACAATGATACAACAATGACATGTAACGTTATCTTCAATTCTCTGCTAGTTGCTGACGATTGCCCCTGACGAGTGTTAGCGGAAAAAATTCGGGTTCATTTCAATATGAATATTTTATCAAAAATATCAATGTAGAAAAAACAAAAAAAAGAACACAGCATCACGGAAAAAATGCATAAATGAATAAAACAGGGCATTGAGAGACATTGAGGGCATCGCACTACAGGGACGCAATCACGCAAGTATTCACAGTTTCTACCCTCTACAGATGTCTTGCTGTTGACTACGCCGTGTTGTTGAGGAGCCGAGATCAGGGACCTATAATTCTGGCGACGATGTCGGTGCTACATCTGCGCCATGCTGGATCAGTTTAGGTTATTATTAATAATTTCATCGCTTCTAAACACCGCAAGATTGCGATACGATGAAAAAAAAGGAAGGTGTCGAAACGACTTGGAGTAGTCTTTGCAATCAGACACCCACCTTGGCCTAGCCGATGTAAAGAGGAGCCATGCTCATTGCACACTGAATGAGCAATAAAATAAAATAATACTAAAGGACAAGCGACAAAATGAGGTGGCACGTTACGGAAAGGTCGATATGTCAGGTCGTGGTCCGGTAAACTTGAGGGCTGTCTAGCTGTGTATGCAATTTAGTGGAGATAATCTCTGCCCTGCAGTGTCATACAAGTTCGGCGCAGCTGTCACCCATGGCAGCGAGATTTCGAAACGACAAGAAATCACGACACAGCAACAGATTGACAAATGCCCATCTGGGATTGCGCAATTTCCGAACGCGATCTCCGCAACGTACGCAGCACTTCACCGCTTGAAAAAGACTTGTCTGTTTGTTCGAGAACTGCACGAGACAGATGGTTTCGAAACACGCGCCTGAAACGTGACTGTCTTGATGAACGTTTTTGACTTCCTCTCTCTTTCTCTGGGTCATCCCTATTCTAATCGCGGTTAACATAGTTCGTCTGGTCAGTTACTCCAAGTTAAGAGTTATTACCGCGAGAACCAGAACAAGAAGGTTGCAGTTGTCCATATAGCACTGCTATCGGAGTGACGATTTAATTTCCATATTCGGCAATCAGTGTCGACTGAATATATTTGCAATAAATTTGAGAGATTTCTTTGTCAAGGCAAGAGAACTATGTTGCAACGAACTTGACGCTATGTCATCATAATCGTAATCAACAGTGGGATTGCAGCAACAATATTTGTCGAACTCGGAATCAGATTTTGTCGCTGTTAACGCGTTTCAAAATGTTTCAAAAATATATTATACCTGTAAATAAACGGAATCGTTGTCAAATATATTTTGTCTGCATGTAGTTCGAGCGCCACATCGTCAGCAGGCCCGGTTTCTTTTGCGCGTTGCGGAAAAAACGGGGTAGCTTTCCACTGCCTAGACTCGTTCGCGTGGGCGGGGTTTGCAACGCCCGTGTCCGCTATAAACCAATCAGACACGAGCGCCGGTTTTGCAAAATCCTAATGCCACGCGTTTTACGTATGGAAAAATCCGTTCAGTTATATTTTATCGTGAGAATGATTGCCTCAACTATAAATGACTTTATAACGGAACATTGCCGATGGCATTAGCGGACGTGACTCGTGCATGCAAGCATCATAATCGGGTAGCATTACTTTAGAAGATATTTGCAACCAACAGCAGTCAAAATTTAAGCTTTTATTGACCGAGTTACAATGCCAACCCTCAAAGACAATTGCATTCGTGGATTCGTCAGTAATTAACAAGCGAGGCGTGCTTGGTTTAGGTATTTTCGCTGAAGGTGCATTTCCGCGTCCACTTTTAGCAAAGTTTGATTATGAAATATTCATATATTTGCTAAAGATCTTAAATGGCGTGATGCAATATAGCACGTTGTACATTCGCGAACAAAAAACGTTACGCTGTAAAAGGGACAGTTGTCCAAGAAGAATCTTCATACTCGGCCAGTGCACCCTCATGAAAGGATCTAGACATGAAAACACGCGAATTATCAGCTGGCATATCCGAGATGGTGAACCACAGGTTACTGTTGTATATTAATTGCGGCTTATATTTGCATGTTTCAGTTAATCAAATTCGAAAATGTCCAACGGCGTAATCACAATGAACGGCAACGGATCGACGAATGGATGTCCCATTAGCAATGGCAAGGTATCCATGAATGGAGGGCCGGTGAGCAATGGCAATGGACATCCTAACGGGAATGCCTACAACGGAAAGGTAGCCCGCAACGGATGTCCGCGCACGAATGGAGTCAATGGAGTGGTAAGATAACGTCAGTCAGGGTGCAAAATAAGCAGTGCGCTGCGCATGTAATCTGGTTAGTAATCTATAAATATGGCAGTCCTCGTGTGCAGCGCGCTCCTCCGCTAAGCTAGTGTTACTGTATTTCACTTCAAGTCTCGTAGCCAAACTATCGACTGGCCGTTACGGAAGGTATGTTAGAGCGATACTGGTCCAGCATAGTAGTTAGGAATAAAAATCTGTGATGGTCTAACTCCTTGAACAAATGATACTAAATCACATGTCTATTGCGTTTATGTAAGGGAATATCTGAGTAGAGTAGAGTCAACAATATCAGATTTAACATAACGGATTTTTCGGTGCATCGGGTGGCGGTAGTTGAGTACTTCGATCTTGCTCTTACTGACTGAGACTGAAATTATTTACGTGCACTATTATAATGTTTATGGTGATTGAAACAATTGATGACATTTGATATTAACAATGTTAGTATTATTTTGTATTTCTGGTGCTGATCATTTTATTTTTTAGACCGAACCTTTCTGGGTCCGACCTGATTGTGCCCGAAAATGTACCTGGCATCTCGGCACAACGGAGAAGTCGCCGCATATGCATTACAGAACGTGAGTGCTGTAAAAAGACATCTGATAGTGGAAGATAAAATCTCTTTCTTTATCTTTCGTGTGCTTGTATGAACTCCGGTGTGGATTGAACTCCGAAATTGCTCTTGCGGGCTGCCCACTAGCGGTTTCAGATTTTTTGCCGATATGAGTTGTACCGTATGTTTGATGGAACTTAGTTGGTGTTGCTTTTTTTACAAGGTCAATCAGACTGACAAGTTTTGACAAGTTTGTCTTTGGTATAACATCTGACGAAGCATGTAGCGATCATTCGCTATGTCAGCGTGGCAGTTCTAGTTGATAAAATGAATTTGGGTAGCTGTACCATCTCATCTCGTGGAGAGATAAATTACAAAGTACCAGCACCAATATGGTATTGATGGGGATCTATGACATTGTTAAACCCACTAAATGCAGTCACATACTGGCGTACACGGGATAAGAGATTAATCTGTAAAGTACTGCACCTTAGTTTACCTGCCCAGTGCCAGATCTTAATCATAAATGCACCCTCACCCTTCTGTCTGGACTTGATTCCTAATCAATACCTCAGACAACCACATGTAATCATTAGAGGAAATGGTTTATTTAAACTGCATTAGAAAATATTGCAGTGCGGTAGCATCTCCTTAAAACTTGTTAGCTTTCCTGTCTGTGTAATCAATTCTATTTTCCTCCCTCCTCAAATCTGTGTGGAAGTCGGTATTACGAGGAGATGCAAAAACATGCATTATTACATATTGATTTTTCTTCGAGTAGGTGATATCAATAAACGTGTCTGACGTCCGTATATTGGATTGACGCAACTGTATAAACTCTATCTCCAGGCTTCGCTAAGCTAGTGTAAATACGACTTGTGTTTACAAAGGTAATATTTAACTTGAAGATAGCAGACTGTCTGCTAAACACATGATTGCAACATGCTTTAATGTAGCTGCTCCCCGCAAGAGATATAGTTTCCTCATTGTGTAATTTTCAGTTTGTTTGAACGGATTGTGTGCTTAATAGATGTCCCTGTAATCTAAATAAGGAGTTGAGCTAACATCACGTTTCAATATTGCGACATACTGGTGGATCATTTGTTGTCAGTGCATTTTTAACTACTTGTCTTTGTAATCAAGTATTTTGCAATCAAGTATCCACATACTATCGAGAAATTAATGAATCACAGATATGGTTTCAAAATTAGTGTGATATCCCAAGTTAATGTGGATGCATAAAAGTCAAGTTTATATTGATCACTATTACTTTTTCTTGATTATCTTTGAGCAATGGTCATAAGAATATTTGGTAGAAATTGGTTCATTTTGAGTTCAAATTTATAAAATAGGACTTTGAGGATTGAAGCCTTCGGTTCTCATATTTGAAGTTGCTTAGGATGAACGCCTACGAGTGTCAGCTGAAAATATTTGGCTTTATTTCCATACGAATACATCATTCAATTGTATATTGAAGTTCTGTACCTTCAAGACTTTCTAAGATTATTCTATTTCAGGTCAAACGACAACCGGTCAGCCTTCCAATCGATTTTGGATTCCGTCGGCGATACACCACTTGTACGATTGGCTCGTATTGAAAAAGCAGAAGGGCTGAAATGTGAACTCTGTAAGTTACAAAGCAATCTTTCATTTGCGCTATCATGGCATGAAATTTCGAATAACCGGGGAGCGCTCAAGGTCAATGTACTTGTTGTAGATGGTACACAAACTCCTGTTGACACAGACTTGGTTGTTTCTGATTTTGACAAGTGTCAGCAGAAAATATTCGTTTTTATTTCAATTCGATAATTATTCAATTACATATCCAAGCTTTGAACTTCCAGCAGTCTCTTGTATCGTGTGTTTTGATTTTAAACGTGTTCTGCATCCCGTTACAGATGCAAAATGTGAATACATGAATCCTGGCGGCTCTGTGAAAGACAGAATCGCGATGCGAATGATCGAAGATGCGGAACGCGACGGCCGCTTGAAACCTGGATACACAATCATCGAGCCAACATCCGGCAACACAGGTAAGGCTTTAGCGCTCTGAAACGAGAGCTTGGTTAACTGGACTTATGCCAGTGACTTGCAAAGTACTTCTATCTGTTTCGGTTTTAGCCACTTGGAGTGGTTACTCAAAGTTATATCTACACCTTCCTTGTCCAGCGGCATATATATAACATCATGCACTCATGTTATGCTTATGCGCAGATCGTGTGTATGTATATCATGAGTCGATGTATATGCTGCAAAACACCAAGGGCAAAAATAGATAATGTCCTATTCCGACTCAAGTCACGTCAAGTGGTGTTATTTTCATACTACTTCCTACTATTTTCTTGTATTTTTATTTTTTAAAAGTGGAAAACAGTTCGGGATAAGTTTGCATCACTTTTGTGTGTGAAATCGTGATGAGAATCGTGTGAAATAGCAATCACAATAACTGCAGCATATGTTTTTAAGGATTGCACCTATTTGTAGAGTCATTATTGCATTTGTCAGATAGTCACTATCGATTGTCTACTTAGTACTTCCAAGACTTATCATGTTCTACTTTGATTAATTTTCACAATTCTTGGACATCTCTACTGTTATTTGTAACTGTGTAGAAATGTACAATTGTACAGTCTTACTTCTACTGCTACTGGGATAGCACCACTGACAACTTTGATCACCTCTTAAGTTCGATTGATTTTCTTCACCAAGCCGTTTCGAATCCTTCCTGTTTTTTCGCTGCTTTGCAATTATTGCAGTATAATGATTCGAAAAAATTGTAACACAAATCATTATGATGACTTACAGAATGATGCTGAATTTGTGATGCTGTGAATTCGCTTTTTTAATTAGCGATGTACTCGATATGTTTCTTTTTTGTGCAGGTATTGGTCTTGCTCTTGTGGCGGCCGTGAAAGGGTACCGATGCGTTATCGTAATTCCCGATAGAATGAGCGAAGAAAAGGTATGATCTATTTTTAGTAAACTAATATTTGTTAGACACTCCAAATAATCTACTGGCGTGTTGAGTGCAGAAATACGACCCGCCGAACCCAACTAAGTGGTCTTCGGTCTTCGTTATTCTGGATTGATTGCGACATTAATATGATTTTTCATTTCATAACTGCTCCAATTCGCGAAAACGATATCATTAGGGTTGGGCACAATGATTAGAGTGCCCGAATCTGAATCGAGAATTAATTCTAATGATTTCAGTCAAGAAGCTAGAGACGATGTTTTTGTGTACTGAAACCGTACGTTCCTTGCTACAAAGGGGTAATTTATCTACGAGAACTATATTTTTGATACTATTTTCTGTTGTGGCAGGCTATATTTTTCGATTGGTCGAATCTCACCATGTGATATATGTAGTACAAAACTACATAGGCTAGTGGAAATGACATATCTTTGAACTTGTGATCAACCCGGAACATTGTCACAAAGTGCAATGAACTGGGCATGGTTGAAAAGTACCTAAAAATCTTTAATGTGATGTCAAACTGGCATTAAATTATTTATGTTTGCGTCAAAGGATCATATTTGAAGTTCCCACATCATTCACACTGTTGTGACGACATAATGAGTGATACTCGAATACTTGACTCGATTTAGAATAATTGTAGCGATAGAAGTGAACGTAATCTGAAAACATAACTACTCAAAGTAGTGCAAGTATAGTCGAAACCTATTGGAGTAGGCCTACTTCGAAAAAGTAAATCATTACTGACCCGTCTGACCGAGTCTGATTGTATTTTATTGCGTAACAGATTCATATCATGAACGCTCTTGGCGCTGAAATCGTGCGCACGCCCAGTGCCGCGAAAGTTCACATGCCAGACTCGCACGTACGAACCGCGTATCGTTTGCAAACGGAAATAAAGAATTCCATCGTTCTTCAACAGGTATATATATCTTCATTACCTTACTGATGTCGATTTCATTACTTGTGTGAATGTTTATGTACGATCTCGCCGGTATGTGTTTTCATCGTCTCTCTCAACGCCAGGGATGTCCTGCCTTTTCTGTCTTGTTTTCTCGTCTCTCCTAAGCCGTTCAATCCGCAAATTTTAAAACGCATTTTAAAATCCAGCGCACAAAGTTGACGGGGCAAAATGATATGCATCGCTTCATCGAGTTGATAATAATTCATCATTTCGAATAATGTTTGCAAATAATAATTTTGAGAGTATAAGCAAAAAGATGATAAGGACAATTTGAAATTACTGTTCCCTTGAAACTTTAGAACTTCTCGAAATAGCACGATTTTCAAAGATTCCTTCAAGATTCTCCCGTATATCTGGTAAAAAGTTTATGAATTGCTGTGACGATTTGCTTTTGGTGTTGCTGATTTATCTTTTTCACATATATAAATCGGATTTGCATAGCATCAATCTGTATATTCCAACAAAAATTGAATTCCCTCAGTCTGAAAAATTCTGTTTCCTGTCTTTTTCATTCTCGTAGTCATGTACCGCTTTCTGGCTACCCCATGTTCCGTACTATGAACTGACTCTCGTGGGCACAAAGCTTCAGTATACAATTGAATGGTAACATATTCGTGTTGAATTAAACCTGAATATTTTCGGCTGACACTCCTCAGGGGTAATCGTTCGAAACTAATTAAGACCTGAAAAGAACATTGTATATCAACAATCGTATCGTGACGTCATATTTTGTAATATGATTGCAGATATACAAGGTTTTTACAATTCTCTACTAGTTGCTACAATTACCCTTGATGAGTGATGGGTTTATTTCAATATGAATATATGTTATTCAATGGTATATATACTATGAATTATCTTCAAGTATTCTTCTTTCCTTGTATCTTTCGGGACATCCCCGGCATATTGCTACTCCTTTTATTGGATTATTGGCATCGTTTTCAGTATGTTACGTCTGGAAATCCAGTAGCCCATTATGACACAACCGCAGAAGAGATTTTGGAGCAGTGTGGAGGTAACAGACGCTCTTCTCAGGCCGTCCACATTTTGCAAGTGCATTCAAGTATTAGATGTGCGCGTGTGTTTTGACAGGGAGTCTCGACATGGTTGTCGCTGGCACCGGTACGGGCGGAACGATTTCGGGTATTGGCAGAAAGATGAAGGAAAAGTGCCCGAAATGTCAGGTAGGGGCATTGTTTTTCCAATATCGGTAATATTATAAGTATGGCTCACCAAAAATGAGTATCAAAAATCTTAAATTTTCACTGGCTACCCCATGAAATTGTTAGGTTGTTTGAAAAAAAACGATGCACCGCAAATTCAGCTCCATTCCAACCCTGAGAAGCAAAGTTATTGGAGTACAATATGTAGGATTTGAAAAAATAGCCTCTACAGTGGTATACACTTTAATTATTTATTATAGATCTGGCCAGCCACTGTAAATACTATGATTTGAAATCCTAAATTTTAAACATCGATAACTTCGCTTTTACCGATTGGAATTGAGCCAAATTTGTTTTCCATCATTTTGTCAGACAACCTCACAATTTAATGGGCTAGCCGGTAAAATTTGAAAAAAATTCATTTATTTTTATGAAGAGCTTCTTGGAGGTACAGAACTTCAATATACAATTGAATAGTATATTCATATTGAAATGAACCCGAATATTTTCGGCTGACACTCGTCAATACATCCAAAACTTTTTCCTATAGTAATGCTTCTGTAGGTTGGAATTGAGCCCAAATTGGTGTGGAGCGTTTTTTTAAGCAAGCTAACAATTTTATCAAGTCTTAAGTAAGATTTGAAAAATAGTTATTTTTGAACAGCCCTTATTGTACAATGTGCAATTGTGCTACAGGCTTGCATCTAATCAAATAGCCTTGCTCGAAGATGGGTTGCCGGGCAAAATTTCAGCTTGACATTTTCTGTAGGTGGTCGGAGTCGATCCTTTTGGCTCGATCATCGCGCAACCGGACAACATCAACGTGACCAAAGTCCGAGGCTATGAAATGGAAGGGATGGGACACGATTTCATCCCGACCGCTCTCGACCGGTGAATAATTTGACACCTTTGTAACTACTTGTTTTTATTTTATACATTGAGAGTCAGATTTACTTCGACGCCCAACTGAAATAAATGTAAGCAAGACTTGTTCTATGTGAGAGTCGTAGGCCTACTAATCGCTAGTGAGATATTGTCGGAGCACTTTTACATTTTGGAATACTCGAGTAAGTTTGCCCTACCTGCTTTTCTTACTTAAGTCTACTTGCACTCAAAAGTTATTTGGATAAAACTGCTCAATTTTTACACTTTAACAAGTAATTTTCGGATGTATTTTCATCACTTTCGCGAGTGAATTGTCGTAGCAACAGGCGAATACAGCCTCTGTGTCATGGTAGCTGAAAATACCTGCAAACCCATCCGCCAAATCCACTTTTTCGAACTACTTGAATACTTGCCTGACCATCCATTTCTATTCCACTTGGACTAGTTTTGACATGTCACGAAAAAATCTGCTTGTAGTATACTTGTAGTTGAGTAGAAATTCACGATGTCACTTCATTTTCTAATTGACTACCAATGCGGACTATTTTGACGGCCTCCGCCGTTAGCTTACCGGTATGGCATCATCGGTCGTTGTTATTACAGATCGGTTATCGACCAATGGTTTAAGACCACAGACAAAGACTCTTTCATTATGGCAAGAAGACTGATCAGAGAGGAGGGACTCTTCTGCGGTAAGCCCGATATAAAATATGTGACGATTGATGATATAAATTTTAGATAATTTACGCTTAAAAGACTATCACTAGCCCATGCTGTCAGTGCGTAGTTACACATGTACCTGTTAAATCACTTGACTTGATTTGACAACAAGCAAATTTTTATTTATTATAAAATTTCAAATGCTATAATGTACTTCCCGCAAATATTTTAAAGATATCATAAATTGTTGTAGTTTCTTGCCATGCATCAGTTTCATTGTGTCTGCGTGGATGTTAACGACTCGCCCTAAAATATTGAATATTGAATACTGATTGCATATTGTTGTGATATGATTGATGATATACGATGTTCTTTTGATTTCTCTACTAATTGCTGACGATTACCCCTGACGAGTGTCAGCCGCAAATATTCGGGTTAATTTCAATATGAAGATACTATTCAATTGTATATTGAAGTTCTGTACCTCCAAGAAGCTGATTGCATATTCCGCTACATGCTAGTTTCATTTCCATCTCTTAAAACAGGCGTTTTTCAATTGAAAAGATGGCCAATGCCGTTTCAGATTGCTGCCAAGCAGAGGACTGATGTGCTATCTCGAATTACGGTATCATTAATTTTGTTTCGATTCCCAGGTGGTAGCAGTGGGGCCAACATCCATGCGGCCGTGGAACTTTGCAGAGACCTGGAAGAAGGCCAAAAGTGTGTTGTGATACTTCCCGACTCTGTGAGGAATTACATGTAAGTGTGACGGTCTTACTCGATGCTACAGAAAGCATGAATACGTCTGCCCTTATTGGAGCTTTCATTTTGATTTTTAATTCTTTTCGTTTCCAGGACTCGATTTTTGATGGACAACTGGATGATTGAAAGAGAATTTGTGGAAGAAAAGCCAGAAAATAGAGAATGGTAAGGTTATCTTGCAAAGTAGAGATAGATTTTCAATCGTAACATTATTAAGATTGGTGCGGGTCACTTGAATTACCATTGCTACTGATGACATGACTTTGACCAAATTTAGGATGAAATGAACCGTTTTGACTAATACTGACATTTGAATAGTACATTTATAATAAAATAAACCCGAATATTTTCGGCTGACACTCGTCGGGAGATAATCGTCAGCAACTAGTAGAGAATTGGAAAGAACACGTAGATCAACAATTGTATCGCAAACTATGACGTCGCCGGCATGAAATCTCGAATATGAGAGTGTTCAATTTGAGATTTCATCCCGGTGTGACTAGCAGAGATTCTGAAAGTACTTAGTATAGGAACAGTCTTTTCGCCAAATATGACGTTGATACGCAAAGTTCTTTTGACATCGCTACTAGTTGATGACGATTACCCCTGCCGAGTTTCAGCCGAAAATATTCGAGCTTATTTCAACATGAATACATTATTCAATTTTATTTCGAGGTTCTGTATCTGCAAGATTGTCTGTGTTATGCCTGAAGTCGACCAGTTTTCAATATTTTCTACCTGTGAGTGTATTCACCAATTGATCCATCTTGACGATATGCATTTTAGTAGTGGCGAAATGTATCTGGCGGAATTGAAATAGTCTAAAATTGATACAAATAAGACCAGTTAATAATTTTTGCTTTTAAATGTCTCTTGGTCTCATGTATTTACAACTGATACAATTGACATGGTACCAAGTAGTTTGACATTGGGTATGAAAATGAAACTGTAACAGGTGGTGGGACCTCCCCGTTACTGCGTTGGAATCGAGTACTCCAGTCACAGTCTTGCCGACGACGACGTGTCAAGAGGCTTTGGACGTAATGAAGCAACAAGGGTTCGATCAAATCCCAGTCGTAAATCTGAATGGGTAGGAGCCTATTTGTAGTTTGCAATACTAGTGGAATGTAGCATAATCCACAGTAGTAACCTATCTGTGGCTAAGCTAAAACACCGCAGCTGTATACTCTGTGGCTGTTCTGCATGCTGTATGGCACATACTAACTGAATATCGACTTTGGTATATTGAATGTGCTTCTTAAGCTATGGAAATATTACCAGGTGTCATATTTGGTTGCCCCACATTTGAGCATGCAGCATAAGGAAAAACGAGAAATGCCATGTGTCACTTGAGCATGTGACTTTATAACCCCAAAATTGACCCTCAGTGTAACCCTAACTTCAAATCACATTCTCAACAGCTCAAGTGTCACGTGCTCATAGGTGCTGTACACGGACCGTCATATTGTTCTAGTAAATCATAACATGGTAATATTGTAATTCAGGACTATGGTCGGTGTCGTTGTTTTAAATAAACTGATGGTGAATCTCTCTTCGGGAAAAGTCAGATTCACAGACACTGTGGAAAACTCTATGTGCAGTCGCGGATTTAAAAAGGTATTTAAATTTGACTTTACTTAGATTTCAACGTTATGTCATTTTAGCTGCTCTTGAAATGATTTCGATTTAAGTTCTAATCCTGGGCCTCGTTTCTTTTAGATTTCTGGAACTGACTCTCTCAGGAAGCTGTCTGTAATGTTGGAAGACGGCAATTTTGTGATTGTAACTCACAACGAATTACGATGTAAGTGTTGATTGAGAAACATGGTCGGTGATCATCATCTTTAGTGGAAATTTGATATCGAAAACAAGATTAAAATTATGGAAGAATCACCTCTTATGTGTCTTTCGGTGGCCAAACATATGCTCTAAATTGAAATTCACTTTCGATTTTAGGTATAAGTTGTTTTAATTAATGAATGGTATGCCTGTTGTGGCTGTGAATCGACACATACACTCCTAATTTAAATGCATAGTTAGGTTAACAAGTACAGTGAAGTATATCTATACCCCTAGGCTATACCGTGATAATCTTTACCTGTCTTTGAATAATTGCAGCTAGGCTGGTTCAACATATTGATCTATCTAAATGCCCTTTTCTAATTCAATCTATACATACCCTATCTACTGATTTATCTTATTTACATGACAGTGTGGATAAAACTTCCCTGTGTCTTGTTGCATTACATCAACATTGCGCAATAAATTATATATAATATTGATTGCTTGACAAGGGAGTAAGTTTTGAATGAATATATTGCAGGTGAAATGGCCGCTGTGAACAGTAATGGTGATACATTGACAATCACCGGGAATGCCGATGGTAAGTATCCTGTCGTAAATATCAATTGATATTACGGTGTCATTCATGATTGAAATTTCTACACTCTGTGGTTAAGCTCGGTGGTGTTTCTCTACAGCATTTCATCTTATTTTAGGTGGAACTGGTAGCCATTTGTATGGGATTGTAACGGCTATGGATTTCTGTCAATATTTGGAAGGCAACGCTGAGAAGTGAAGTTACAGCCTCGAAAAAGGACTCCTTGCACAGACATTGTAGAAATGATTTATCAATTTGTAGCTGCATTCGCTCGCGGATGTCTTGTATTGTCGGATTGTTTCATGTGAATCTCAGTGATGAACTATGTCTGAAGTTATAACAAGTTTGCCTCCGGTGGCACCCTACTAGTTTATCTGTTGTTCCATCCGATAGGCGTTGAAATTATTCTGATCTGGATTTAATCCTGACACAGTTCAACTGTTTGCGTCTTGTGAATGGTACTTTGCGTTTGGTGCCTATGTAAGTAGGCTAGTTCCTTATCAGAGCACCGAATTTAAAGTGTATCATGTTTCAAGACGATACTGGCTTCACATTGTGTGAAAAAGTTTACCTCTGTAGACAATGGATACTTCATACGTAAATAGAGAATGATGTTTGCGGATGCATTAGGCAATGTCGGCAGCTATCGCTTAATAGCTCCTACATGGTGATTTGTATCTACATACGTATTATTATGGTGTTACTGTAGTACATTTCTTGATATTGTTGGTTGACTTTGTCCAGCTGTTTTATTGTTTTCGTTATTGAATATATTCTGCCTCAAACTGATGCAGCACCATTTCAACATTATATGCATTCAAGTAGGGTTGTCTTGATGAGTGCCTTTGTGTAAAACTGTATTTTGTCGGGTCGTATGGGCTATCACCACCCACAAAGTATTCTAACTGATGATATCACCTTGACTTCATGCTAAATGAATATCCACTCTCATCCAAATGGCAATCTGAATCAAGATTAATCATGTTATGCGTTTATACTATTATAATTCGTTGACTGCTATTAAATTTGTCACAATGCTTCGTAGGTAATTTATCAGATTAATGATTTCAAATGTTAAAAAATATTATCTCCACTTTGTAGTTTGCTTCACTTGTGTCACCAATCATGCCTGAGGTCATACCACGGTTGACCTGTTACGGATTGAGTTTCATCACGCTATGTTTTTTTAGATACTGTTCTTAAGTTGGTGTTGGCTGTATTGATTTTTTACTTTTACACATTCACATTGTACATACTGGGATTCCGGAAGAATGTTGAGTTGCTGTACATTATCTTGCTGTGTTCTAACTAAAATTATGTTGTTTTCTGTGTGTAAAACATGAATGATATCCCAAAGAGTATAGGGTTATGCGTTCAGTTGACACAATGTGTTGTGGAAGTGATGTCATGCTGTTGCTCATGTTTGAATAGCAGGTTTAGATTTCTTTAATTTAAATCAAACTGTATCTTGAAACGGAGTATGGGATCAATTGCACAGGTAGGTACTTGAAATCGGCTTATAATAACTTGTGCAAACGCTGTTAGCAGATGAACAGACATTCATAATGTAAGCTACATACACAACACTTGTGTTTTTAAAAAGTTTGGTCTACGCAAGGCAGACTGCTAAGCTGGTGTTAGGTCTAGTGTGAATAGGCTGGTTGATACATCTTTTGGTAAATAATAACTTTTTGTTAACTCTCAGCAGGAACAGAATTGAATGGTATGTGAAAAAGGATTTGTTCAGTAAATATATTGTGATGCAATTAGAACAAATGGCAACCAGTGTGACTAACTGACAGCCTTATCTAGATGTTTCATCAAGCTATTTAGTGTTAACTGTTAGTGAAAGTACTGACGACGAGTTAGCTATCCATATCTGCTAAATCAGGCATATATAGAATCCTAGGTATCGCTGTGTTAAATTATGTCAAAAGAATTGATGGGATATCAATTGGTCATCGTGATTTAGTGAAGAACTGGTCACACAACAGCTGATACAGATAATTTACTGCAATTTGTATACTACAATCACTAATCTGAAGGAATGATGACGGCTTACAAACCAGTTATTCAACTATTTGACCATAAATCAGCTGCACATATCCATCAATAATTTGTATTCTGTAGCTAAGTGAGATACTATATCTCTCAGGTTAGTGGTGATTTAAACAAAAAGTTAGGAATATAATACATGTAATCCAAAGTAGTATTGGCAAGCTCATCATTTTGTCAAGATTTTTATCAAATCAATACACCACAAGATTGGGTATTGCGATATATTGAAAAGATAGGAGGGTGCTGAAACGACTCGGAGTAGTCTTTTAATCAGATGTTCACGTTGGCGTATAGCATGTAGATATGAGGCATGTGTATGGAATTAAAGAAAGGATAATATAAAAGGAAGCTGCAAAAATGCTGCATGTGTCGATAGGCATATACTCGTTGCATCAGGCATTGTATATAAATCTGCAATCAGACTCTTGTAAATGTAATATGATATTCTCTTCTGTAACTCACGCAAACAATATTTACATTAACAGCAGGTCAGCAGCTATATCTGGAATTGCCACAAACTAGATAAGTGTGTTTATTCTTGGTATCCCAACTTGAGAAGTACCCAAACAGATCTTTGTGGGTCAAATCAATTTGGTTCAAGCAGGCTAGACCTTATTGCATGTGTTTTTCATACATTGTCCCATTTAATTTCAAACTGACTACTGTTTGATTTCACAGGCCGAAGAATCGTGGATTCGTCCAGATAGAGCACCAAAATGCACATGGCATTTGGGAATAAAAGAAAAATCACCACATGTACATTACAATGCGTAAGTAATTAGATTCATGTACATACATCTACATTGTTGCATGCCGGTCACAAGTTCAATTTGCAGTGAAAAGTCCATGTCCATTGATGACATTCCCGCTGTTTATCTTTTCAGCCGTTAATATTAAGTGTAGCCTATATCATAAGCTTGTAGTATGCGTTTACCTGGTATCCAATGTCACAACAGGTTTTTCTTCACATTATTCATTTCGAAATTTAAGAAGTCACGTTCATAAATTTAACCTGGCCATAACATTGCCACCTTTTAGTTTTTGTCACCTGTCCTTTAATATTATCTATTTTCACTTTTCATTTAGCGTGCATGCCTTCTTTTTTATATCGCATAGGCCAGGTGGGTATCTGATTTCGAAGATTACTCCAAGACGTTTCCTATCTTTCATTGTATCGCAGTCTTGTGTTGTATTGAAATAATGAAATTGTTACCAATAAATTGAATTGAATAGTGCCAAAGACCGTTCAAAGCCGTTCGATTCTATCCTTGACGCGATCGGGGACACTCCTCTCGTACGAATGTCTAGAATTGAAGAAGCTGAGGGCCTAAATTGTGAACTTTGTGAGTATGAGATAGTTCATCTACTTTAGCTAAAGTTTATTATGTACGTTACACCATTCTTAAATACCAATTCTGTATTATTTTTGTTGATGAACACTGCAGTAGATAAACTGGGTGCACTAATCTTACTATCACGACTGATTCTAGCATAAATTCCATACCCTTCTGGTCAGTTGTCAATCTTTTGGCATATCCACAGAGGTTTTCATTGCGACTCTGTCTACCGATCACAATAAATGACAACAGATCAATATCAAATGCCATTTCAGTGGTCAGTTGCTATATTTACATTCAAATCTATTTTTACTGTGATTTGCTTACATTGATATTCGAAGAGCTTCTTGGAGGTACAGAACTTCAATATACAATTAAATAGTATGTTCATATTGAAATGAACCCGAATATTTTCGGCTGACACTCGTCAGGGGTAATTGTCAGCAACTAGTAGAGAATTGGAAAGAACATTGTATATCAACAATCGTATCACAAAATATGACGTCACCAGCATGAAATTTCGAATGAGAGAGCGTTCAATGTACATTGATATTCACAGATGCTAAGTGTGAGTACCTGAATTCTGGTGGCTCGGTAAAGGACAGGATTGGTCTTCGTATGATCGAAGACGCTGAAAGGGAAGGCCGTATCAAACCGGGATATACTTTGATTGAACCCACTTCGGGAAACACCGGTCAGCGACACTCCTTGAAATATAACTTTCCTTTATTGTTATGGTTGGTTGTTATCGTAGCATGATACCTAGGAAATGTTCCGCTTTTCGTTGATAGAGTAGAATTAGAATTATAGCTGCACGGGATTTTTCAAATTAGATTAGAATATGATTACCAGCATTTCCCTGGAATTAGGCCAATTAGACAACAATAATTATAGAGTTGTCCAAGTCTGGTAGCGATGGCATGAATCTATAATCTGATTTCATAAATTCTTCCAATTAACAGTGGAAGGTAGTCCAGGATCTGTCCCATCACGGATAACTAGGGGGATATGTTTTGCTTGAAAAAAATTGAAGATTTTAACCTAAAAAATGAAAATTTTGACATTTTTTGATTTTTAAGAACTTAATTTTGACAAAATTTTGCCATCATGTATGTAAATTGGGTGTTTTCGCGCATAATGTTAGAATTGTACTACTTATCTTCATTTCTAGTTGGAACCGTCTGTCCTTTTGAAGTTGTTTGGCCGGAAAAAACTTTTTGACTTGGAAACTGATCAATTTTTACATGAAAAACTTAATTTTAACGAAATCTGGACCTATGAAGAATTCCAGTAGTTACATCACGCATTATGGTAGAAATAATTAAAATTTGTTATAGTACGACGAAAGACACTTTCCTACATTCTCGGGTAGAAATTGTCTGTCATTACTAAATAGCTTGCTAAGAATGGAAATAGAACGTTCAACAGCATGGGTTGTTTACTGGCAGCAGTGAAGTTGTGCATACACTGCTGGTGACAAACCGTGTTGCTTCATTCTGACAATGTTGTCTACAATTTTTCATCATACGCTTCTTAATATAAGATCCAATGCCCACACAGTCTTGTGTGGTAAATTGAGTAAATTGAGTAAAACACCATGTCAACTTATTTGTTTCATTTGACCGTTTATGAGTCATAATCAGCAGACAATGGACTGTCAACAACGGTAGGCCTATAAAGTAGGCTACAAGGTGTAAACTGTCACCGACAGTGCAAACATCTATGATACAAACGAAATGCAGATTGCAAAAAATTTTTGACTTTGTAAACTCCACAATTTTGAATTAAATTTTAATTTTTTTGTGGCATGTCAAAAAAAATCGCTTTACCGATAAGATAACCTGTGACCGTAGTAGAAATATCATATATTAGCCTGAGCATCAAAATTCGAAGCAATTTGTCATTTAAATCCCGCATCACAACCTTTGCAGGAATCGGGCTTGCACTTGCTGCCGCTGTTAAAGGATACCGCTGCGTGATTGTTTTGCCAGAAAAGATGAGTTCGGAAAAGGTAACTTGAAATTTGGATTCGTGATTCTAGTTTGTAATATAGCATATTGCTCTTTCAACTATTGCAATATCTGGAATTATAGCCAGGATCACTGAATTGTGAAACAATTTTCAATTTATAGTGTGGAAGACTCTCCCTATTGAGAACAATTTATTTGCCTTATATTGAAATGCAAGGACATTGAATGACATATTTCACAGTGCTGCATAACATAATCACAGGTGAATGNGCTGATGGGTCTTGGCGCGGAGATTGTCCGAACACCTACCTCTGCTTCCTTCGAAATGCCAGAATCCCATATAAGAGTTGCGCAAAAGTTGCAAAAAGAAATAAAGAATGCCGTCATTCTGGACCAGGTTGGTGTTTGTTGTAGGTCAGCACTCTCAAATTTTCACGTAGATATGCATAGAAATATATATAATGTATTAGTCAAGAGGTGGTCGGTCATGGAGTTTGTTAAGTAGTCTTTTCATATGATTGCTGAATAAAATTTTGGCACTTACTAGGGAGTTCAGTTTTTACATTACTACTTAAAAACTCATACTTAATCAGTTTTCAAAGCCGAATTATCTATCCAACTATCACATGATACAGTTTTGAAATTGCTGATTTGTACGGGCATTTATTTGCATAATAAAGCATGAAGCTAATAACAGATCAAATTCCCCGAAACTACGTATTAGAGCAGTGGTTCTCAACCGCCGGAGCGGTGCCGGTCCGCGACGACATTCCTGCCGGTCCGCCAGGTATATTACAATTTTATACCTTAATTTCAAGATGTAATGTTGAAGGCGATAAGTACTGAACAGACACGAGCTCATCGCTAAACAAAGCAGTCTGCGCGATCATTCGTTTTCAAGTCATTCATTTTGTGCAGGGCCGTAACATAGGCACTCCAAACCGCCCAATTGGAGAGGGGCCGAGCTTGAAAAAGGCCCAAAATTATTTTGCAAATGAACATAAATCATAGCGTATTTTTAAAAAAACTTTTTTCAACATTTTTCAACTTCTTTTCCGCTCTTTGCGCGATTTAGTGTCACTGAATGTCTTGCATATTAGGTTCCCTTCTCCGAGAAATACGCATGATTTATAGAAATAGGCATTTCGGCGTCAGCCATTACCGCGCCACGACGTACCAACACATTATGAAGTTTACGCTAACATGGGACTCCGAAAGGCTGGGTTGTAATGACTCGAGTCATCATGACTCGACTCGAGTCGTGATATTCGAATGATTCGACTTGATTCGAGTTATTTTTTCAAAATACGGAAACGACTCGACTCGATTCGACTCGAGTCAATCTGTGTATTGACTCGACTTGAACACGAGTCAATGCGCATGATTCGAACCAAGTCATATGACTCGAGACCTAGACGGCCAGGACCGACATTTCATTGTAATTTCGAAAAATATTAAAGCAACCACAATATTGAGGTCTCGTCTATTAGTACTCGTACTTGAAAATGCGACCAAAAACTGCTGAAAGTGAGGAAAATTAGGATATTATTAATGCGAACCATTCGATATCATCAAACATAGTTCTAAAAATTGGGTTTAACAAGACTTTAACTGGAAAATGAACAGTCAACAAAGTGACTTGGACTCGGACTCGAGTCATAATACCATGACTCAGACTTGACCCTCTGCTCGCTGACTTTGACTCGGTGGTGAATTGAAAATGACAATAGATTTGACTCGAATCAAAACTATAAAAGTGAGATTGACTTGTGACTCGAAGCCTTGTGACTTGGTTACAACCCTCCGAAAGGTGTGCCAAAATTTCGGCATCGAGAAAGCCTCTTAAATCATGAATGATCAAAATTTTTCGCTATTGGTGCGATTAAGCTACATAAACTCTCTGCTTACATTGAGTAGAATGAATGTGCTCACTAGTACAGGTGTAAACCTATCCACCCAACTGTGGGGTCTGGGGGCGAAGCCCCCGGAAGTTTTGCTTATCGCCTTGTGGGGGCCCAAGACCAACGTTTTTGGGGGTGGGCTGACGAAGTGCTTTTTCGGCCCGGATTTGCGCATGGCCGGTATAGCTGCTGTAAGGTGTTTTCTTGCGGTACGCATTGCATTTATAGCTGCCAGAGTAGCCAGCATCTGGTGGTAGTGGGCAATGAGCAAGGTAGCACGACAATGTGCTTGATTCGACTCCGAAACGCTTCTTTTCTTGATATTGTCAAAAGGAAGAATATTATTCGAGTTGGCGTGGTCGGTTAAACCCACGTCCTTCGGCGCGAAAGACTGTGAACGATTCTCGGCGGTATCACGTTTATCTGGACAAGGCAATTCTACCTCGACTCGGCAGACTCACTACCATAAAATGTCACTCTCTAGCACCATATAATGACAAAAAACGGTTGCATACTCCACATTTTGGATTCATTTCAATTTTGAAAGTTCACCGGTCCGCCAGACATTTTTTGAAATTTTACCGGTCCGCGGGGTGAAAAAGGTTGAGAACCACTGTATTAGAGGATTTTACAAAACTTCGGTTTTGAGTCCAGTGCGAAATTGCTAGTCCTACTTATCAGAGACTACTTGAACCGCGTCCGAGTATTTCAGTTTATAATTTTCGCAGCATGATTTTCCCATGTTTGCAGAACGTTTTATACAGCTTATTAACATTCTACCGCATTCGCAGTACACCAATGCAGGAAATCCAGTTGCGCATTACGACACTACCGCTGAAGAAATCATAGCACAGTGCGGAGGTATAATTTTATTTTGATAATCAAAAGCATAGCGCTGTCTCAGATGTAGCTAAAAACTGACCGCATCAATATTCTGATGTTGCTGATGCAATGTTCTGAAATTTAGGTGACCTCGATATGGTTGTTGTGGGAGCTGGTACCGGTGGAACAGTGTGTGGAATTGGCCGTAAAATCAAAGAGAAGTGTCCAAATTGCAAAGTATGACTTGGATTGGAAAATGGTCACCGATAACTTGACTGTTCTTCAATTACCAGGTTGTTGGTGTTGATCCGTATGGCTCAATTCTGGCTCAACCAGAGGAAATGAATAAAAGCGATATCAAGTTTTATGAAGTTGAAGGAACAGGATACGACTTCATACCCACTGTACTTGACCGGTAACACAATATTACTCTATGTCAAGTGATTCGCCTGCCGTTTTAGCTGTGCTGCACCATGTTGCCTTATAATTTTATCTTTTCCTTGTCCAAAATTGGTTTTTCGTCTATCGAAATAGGCTACTTCCCAACAGCTTTTTGATCACCTATGTGTAACTTCGATATACAACTGAATAACATATTCATATTGAAATAAACCCGAATATTTTCGGCTGACACTCGTCAGGGGTAATCGTCGGCAACTAGTAGAAAATTGGAAAGAACATTGATTATCAACAATCACCAAATCATCATCACTGGTATGAAATTTTAAATAATCGAGGTGAAGTACCAGACTGTTGTCTCTTTAGCAAAAGAAATGTGTTTCCGTGTCATGCAATTCGTGGTGACCTCATAAACTCTGCTCAGCCAAAATGCACTAAATAGGACGTGGTGCTTCAGAATATATATATTATTATGATGTATTATTGTGATATATTATGATGATGGCGATAAGACTCTTAGTATGCAAAGTTCTTTTGAATCCCGTACCAATTCCTAACCTTAACGAGTGTTAGCCAGAAATGTTCGGGTTTATTTCAATGTGATGATGATATTCTGCTCAATACCATCCACAATGTTACAAATACTTTTCTCAAAACCAGCTTTTATCCAGATCTGTTGTGGACCAATGGTACAAAACTGTGGACAAAGAATCCTTTATCATGGCGCGTCGTCTCATCAGAGAAGAAGGGTTCTTGTGCGGTAAGTTACGAGCGACAACCATTACAATTGTACAGGGTCGTAACCAAGTCGCAAGGTTGCGAGTCGCAAGTCAATCTCACTTTTATAGTTTTGACTCGAGTCAAGTCGAGCCATTTTCAGTTCACCACCGAGTCATGGAGTGGAGTGTCGAGTCCGAGTCATGGTGTTTTGACTCGAGTCCGAGTCCAAGTCGTTGACGGTTCAGTTCCGAGTTAATGTCGTGTGAAACCCATGTTTTATACTCTACTCGGTGATATCGAATAATTCGCATTCATAATATAGCCTACTAATTTTTCGCACTTTTAAAAGTTTCTGGTAGCATTTCAAGTACCAGTACTAATAGACGAAATAATAATAGCGTGATAACTTTACTATTCTACGAAATTACAATGAAATCCCTGTCTTGGTAGATCAAGTCTCGAGTCATATCGAGTACAAGTCGAGTCAATACACAAATTGACTCGAGTCACGTCATTTTTCATCTCAAAGAAAATGACTCGAGTCAAGTCGAGTCACCAAAAAAGCGCGACTCGAGTCATTACAACCCGGCAATTGTGACATTCTTGTCACCTTGGCATTGAGATTTCACTTTTCTCCTAGGAGGAAGCAGTGGAGCAAATGCCCATGCTGCTATCCAAGCTTGCAAAGAATTGAAAGCAGGACAAAAATGTGTTGTCATACTCCCGGATTCTGTCAGAAACTACATGTAAGATACTGTTGCTGTGACAGTAAACATCGGAAATGGATATTAGGATTAGTAGGAATACTGATTTTTTCAAGAGTTGCTGTTAAATATAACAAGATACTTTGATATTAGAATGACTGTGCTCTGTTTTAGAAAAGAATGAATACATGTAAGTACTCCGCCTGCAAAAATATATGCATGGACGGATACTAATGGTATCGCAATCTTGCATTGCATTCCAATCTTGCATTGTAATTATAGATGTGATCCGTTTGATCTTGCAATAACTACCACAAATAGCTTACAGAAATCGAATCATATATATGTGACATTTAATTTTAGTTCATCATGCATGATTGTAGTAACATTGTGACGAATTGTAATAAGTAATAACCTTGTAATCTTGCCTTGCTAAATGATGACACGATATTACCATTACGAAAATCGTTTGTTCGATAATTCGTCGTGATATCGGCTCCCGGTTTAAATTTAAAAATGCAGAGATCAAATTTACTGATATTTGCTAGGACTAAATTCCTGAAAGAAGACTGGATGATAGAGAGAAACTTCTTGCCAGAGAATGACAAGGACAAGAAATGGTAAGTTTTCTAGATTATAAGTACTTGCTGTACCAATCATTACTAACCACTCAGGATTGATATATCTAAGTTAAATGTGGGATTTTGTTACCAGGGATGTAATGACTCGAGTCACAATCTTTTGTTGACTCGACTTGACTCACTTCATTTAGTTAAAAGTGGAAAAGGACTCGACATATTCTATATGACTTATTCAAGTCTCGTATATCAGGACCAATAATTGAAAAATATTCCCAGAAACTTGTCTATTATCTGTTTTTATAAAGTCACAAGGCTCCTGGTCACAAGTCAATCTCATTTTTATAGTTTAGACTCGAGTCAAGTCCGAATCCAAGTCATTGAGCAGAGTCTCCAGTCCGAGTCATGGTATTATGACTTGAGTCCGAGTTCAAATCATTGTGTTGACTGCTCGGTTTCCAGTTAAAGTCTTGTTAAACCCACTTTTATAACTCTTATTGGTGATATCGAATGGTTCGCATATCTAATATACTAATTTTCCTCACTTTTAGCGGTTTTTGGTCGCATTTTCAAGTAAAATTAGATTGACTTGTGATTTGATTACAAACATGTTTGTCGCATGTGTTTAGGTGGTGGGATCTCCCTGTTTCGAGCCTGAACCTTAAACCGCCCGTATCAGTCTTACCCTCAACAAAGTGCAGGGCCACGTTGGACATCATGGAGAAACAAGGATTCGATCAGCTACCTGTTGTTACGGAAAAAGGGTAGGCGCTACTCAATTGTTCTGTAAAACGGTTGTTTTTACTTATTGTTATGTACAGAGAAATCGTGGGGACAGTTACGATGGGTAACATGATGGGGAACTTGTCGTCCGGCAAAATCGATATGTCTGATTCGGTCGAGAAGACTTTATACAGAGGATTCAAAAGGGTATTCAATCAGTTATGTATATTTGCACCAGGTCTAGGCAAATTCTAGTACCTGAGTGATCTGATTTTGAATTGAGTATTGGGTTTCGAGTCTAGATAACCGCTGTCACTCATTATGATGTTACAAAAGTACCAACAGTTACCACATAGAAGATATTGTCAATTCTAAATGATTCGTATTATGTGATATGACCAGAGGTGGTCAGTAACGAAGTACTTCTACTTTTTCGAAGTACTCAAGTAGTTTTCCTCTACTTCTGGTACTTACTCAAGTAGATCTGATTTTCACTACTTCTACTTCGTAATATTTTGTAATCTACTTACTTACTTTTCGCTATTTTCAGTTAGTCAAGTAGAAGTAGTTCAATCTTCCAATCAAGAAGATAGCCTGGGAAATTTCGGGCTGTTTTCACGGAGTATCAACATTTAATTTTCACAAAAGTCGAGTAAAGCCAAGAATTTTCGCCGCGCTTCGCGCGCAGAGGATACGAAGTGGCCGGTATGATTTCACGAAAGTGTCGGTGAACATAATTTAGGTCACGGGTTGGCGTGGTTCCGTTTACACCACATTGTCACCCTTCGCCCATATGAAATAATTCATCACAGTATATATGGCTCATCATAACGTTTGAAACTGATGTTTCGCAATCTAGCATTTACTTGTCATATCGTAATCTAGCGTGTCCATGGCGTGTTCTAATCTGGAAACGTGGAATATGACTTTATTTTAGTTTTAGAGCTGCTCTTCGACTAAACTACGGGCCTTATAATATGGGGGATGGCGCCGTACCATGCTATTTTCTAAAACGTGCTATTCGAGAAAACAGAGGATTAGTATTGCATTTCCATATCAGTACTATCATGATGTGGATCAATGCAAATGCTATCGAAAACTGGAATCCTGTTGGTATGCATCAATATGAATCAAGCTCCTTTTTACAATCCTTGTAAACGAATCAGGATCTTTTTCACAACTACTTACTTACTTGAGTACTTTTAAAGTCAGTCAATTCTACTTCTACTTCAAGTAGTTTTAGGTTGCTTATGGAAGAAGTACTTCTACTCTTACTTGAGTAGATTATTTTTTTGCTACTTCTACTTCTACTTGAGTAGCTTTCTTGACTACTTCGACCACCTCTGGATATGACCAATTGCGTTTTACAGCCTACCACAGCAGAAAATAGTATCCAAACTGTAATTCTTGTTGATGAATTAAGTCTTAGTGCCATGGAGCGTATAATTTGAGTACTGGAAAAAATGATCTTCCACTACTCTACTCGAATCATTAGAAATAATACTCTAATCAGAGTACTCAAATCATTGTGCCCAACCCTAATTTGCATTATCATTTTAATTGTAAAAAGAATTTCGTAACATTAAATCTGTCGCGGAAGATAGCTTGGCAAGCCTTATGATCTCCTTCATCTAGATCGGAGTCAACGACAGTTTGAAGAAATTATCGAGGATGCTGGCAAGCGATCATTTTGCTATCGTCACCCACAACATACTGCAATGTAAGATGAGGTTTTTCGTAATTTGGCTGCGGCATATCTGAAACCTGGTGATTTTCAGGCGACATCGCTGATGTTAACAGTGACACGAAGGCTCTCAGAGTGAATGGGGATGGTTCCGGTAAGTTTTTAGATCGTGGGCTACTGTTTATTTAGTGAAAACACGTTTGCTGTGTAGGCTAGTCCTGTAATAGAAACTGTGAACTTTTACTCGATCTCTGAAGTGATGTGACAATTGATTATGGAATATTCCTGTGCGGTTAAGGATCACATCTCACGTACTGCGAAAAAGAATGATGGTAAAGGAGTGGTCATAATTTGGTCTGAGCAAATTGAGTACTTGAATGGTTCAGTTCTGAGTCAATTATTAGGCTTTGAGTCGAGAGTACACTATATAAAAAATACTATTTTTGTGTTTCTTGACCAGAATTATTTTAAAATATATCACAAAAATGCCTTGGGCTACAAGTTTTGGATGCTTAGGTGCGGGAAATCGAGGTTTAAAGGGTCCCAGTGGTGGCTGTAAGTATCGGATGACAATTCGTGTTTATAAAATGCCTCTCAGTGGCAAGTAGCAATTTCATTGTGACCTGTCACTAATAGGTATAAAATGTTGCACCAATAAGAATACACTACATTTAATTAAATGCATATCGTTATGGCAGCCCATCTACTTCATTTCACACTGCGAAATTTCATATGTAAACCACGTTTACAGGCGAAGGGAATGATGCTCACATTTATGGAATCGTGACTTCAATCGACTTCTGTCACTTCTTGGCTAAAAATCCATCTCAGTGAAGAAAGTTGCTGCTGCTAGAAAATTGCTACGACCGATCTTTGAGATGCATAGTGTAAATATGTTTGATTCAATCGGTATCTTGCCATTTGTTTATCGTGCGTCAGAGTTGTCACTTGGTATTTTCGGGTACCCACGACCGCGCATTGTAGAATTGAAGTAATATATCACAGTCCGGCCTGAATTAACCAAATAATTCAAAATCAGTTATATGCAATCAGTTGTATGCTGTTATACTCATTCCGCAATAATTGTAAACCAACTACAGCGCTAAATATGTTGTTGTAACTGCACACTGTTTCCCTCTGACGTACTTTTCCCCAACGTAAATTTAAACATATCCACAGTGCTTTCCAAGTCAAGCTCAGGCATTATTTTGCTAAAGAACATGCTTGCAATAGTTTCATCTCCAAGCTCTGGGAATCTATGATTGATTCAACACCGCATCTGTGTGATGTAGTTGTAATTGTAAATTGTGATTGCATTCCTAACATTTAACACTTTTGGGTATGATTTCAGTTTATTCAATCGTTCACGTTGCGCGAGAGGTGTTGGACTACTGCTTAGAACAGTTTTGGTGATTATTTTGATCGCATTTGTTTGGTGCACATTTGAAGTGTAAATAAATCCTATTATGAAAGATATATTTGCCTATTTTCAATCCACGTCATAAATGGAACACGATTATATATACGGCATAGAAATATATGTATATTTAATGAAAAATCTCTGTAGAACACTCAAGAAACAAAAAACTTCATCACCAAAGAACCGGCAAAATTAATGCGAAATGGCAGAAG
>ATSW01004057.1:0-11393 GCA_000444245.1 Botryllus schlosseri
CGAGGTGGCCAACTGGTACGTTGGCGCCTATGGCTATGAGCATATTGACATCACACTGGGTGCAAATGTTGAAAATTTATTTTGTAACTGATCAATCGATCACGATGAACAAGCAAGACCCGTAAATGATACTGAAAATTTTGACTTGGACTTGAGCGTGACCTTTCGAAGAATGACTCGGACTTGGACTGGCTAAGTGATATAATGAAAATGACTCGGGTGAAAGGTTGACTTCCGAGAAGGAGTTTATCTGTTCCACTATTAGAAGGTGAATCTAACGGTGTTTTAATATGACTTGGGCGGTGGCATGATCAATTGCCTACTTATCAGGAGCATACGTGAAACCCGTAATAAGGCTACATCGCTCAAATGCTGTGATACCATATGGATATTTGTTGAATTTCAGATATTCTGGGGTGCGTCAAATGTCCGATAGCTGCATAATTATAACTTGCAAGCGTTCATGCTGATAACATCTATATGTCCTCTCAAATGGTGTCTGTATCTTATAATTTCGACAAATTAAGCTTGTACTGTCTACCAAGTACGGCAAAAGTGTTATTGATAAAGAAAAAGAGCAAGAAATAGCTTCCAAAAAGATCCGACGAAGAAGGACAACAAAGAAGACCGTGACATCGGATACTAGGTCGAGGTGGATGCCAGTTAATGGGATCCCAACTGGTTGGTCGTTCGGCATCCCCCTAGCTGTTCATTACATCGCATTGTGTGTCTTGCATATCGCATGTTACATTGAGTGTGTGTCTTGGGTGGATGAAAATATAATCTGACGATTGATTGAAATATTTCAAAACAGGGATTTTTTTCGCAAGGAAGGAATTGGTAGAACAACAAATGACATTTCCACGATGTGCGTTGAATGTCAGCCTCGATACGGATTCAAGCGCATCATTGCGCACAGCGGTACACCGTACACGAGTATCTTTATTAATGATTACAATTTAGAATTACATCGAAATTTCCTCCTTACCTCCAGAAGCCTCCGGATCTGACCGTATTGGTGTGCTTTCTGCAAAATCATGGTGCCAGGCAGGGTGCTGGTCTAGGATGCTCTCTGTCAATCTGAACCAGAAGTGTGATATTTCAAAATCCTTCCATAAACCAGGTGTTCTTAAACTGGAATCCTTGTACCCCTTCGTTTGTTCATTGATTCATTATTCCATTTCACAACACCACAAGATTGCGATATAATGGATAGGCGGGCATCTAAATGACTTGAGTAGTCGCGGTTCCAAGCTAGCCTTGCTGCGGTTCTTATTGACGCCTGGATATCACACAATAATGTAAGTGACACTCATAGACAATGTTCCCTCTAATTTTTCATGAGTCTCCGCAATCGCACCAACTAACTGCACGGTCCCTTGGGCAAGAGTACGTAACATATCGTTACCACGGCTGGACTACCAATTTACCCGCAATTTTCCAGTAATGTACGGTGTTCACTAAATAAAAAGGTCATCACTAGGGCGATTGTATTTATTGGAAAATTGAAATTTTGACATTTGACTTTATAAATCTTAATTTTGACCAAATTTGACCTAACGTATGCAAATTAGGTGTTTTCTCACATATTGTTAGAATTGTACTACTTATCTTCATTTCTGGTTGGAACTGTCTGCCGTTACGAAGTAGCTTGGCCTGATAAAAAACTTTTTTGGCACAAAATCTGACAGAAAGAAGCTTAATTACAACGAAATATGGCCCTTTAAGAATTCCATTCGTTACAATAAGCATTAGGACAGAAATAATTCAATTTTTTTGTAGTGCAACAAAAGATACTTTCCTACATTCTCGGGTAGAAAGTGTCTGTCCTTACTAAGTAGCTTGCCAAGAATGGAGAAAGAATGTTGAACCGCAGCAGTTTAAGGCTGACAACACTGAAGTTGCGTGTGCTGCTGGTGACAAACCGTGTTGCTTCATTTTGGCAATGGTGTCTACATCACAATATTTCATCATGCGCTTCCTGATATAAGAACCATGCAATTCCCACGCAGTCTTGCTTCAGTTGGGATATTGCGGCACGTTGAGCATAACACCATGTCGACCTATTTGTTCATTTGACCGTTTTTGATTCACAATGGGCAGTCTACCACGGTATGCCTATAAAGTAGAATATAAGCTGTAAAACGTCAAATGATCAGTTCACTGACAGTGCAAGTTCTATGATACAAACGAAATGCAGGTTGGAAAAACATTTTGACTTTGTAAACAATTTCGACAATTTTTTGCCCTAACGCTAAAATTCTGACAAAATTTTGATTCATTTTGACATGTCAAAAAGTCGCCCTAATGATAAGTTGCCAGCGGTGGTTATGTTTCAGTATTTGATGTAATTCTGTTTTGCGATGTCATTGTTGAACAATCATGTCATAACCATCGCTGATCATTGTACACTTAATGGCATTGTCTCTAAACGATTGTATCTGGCAGGCAAAGCCTGGGAGGCCAGCGAGGATAACTTGAACACGAGGCCAATACAGTTGCGATTGCTTAGGCCAACGATTATATCGATTGCACTACGCCTGTTGGAGATGGGACTGTATAGGCCAGCGATTATATCTTGCGCATATGGCCTGTTGTAGATGCTATTGTACACTGTACAGGTCTGTCGTCAACGCGATAAAGCATAGAAATATGCCAACATCTATCATCGCTAGAGCCACTGATTTAGCGGTTTATAACTGTATTCTAACAGCCAAACATCAGATTGTTGAATTTGGAATCGGATTTGATATTGATATGACCGGCCCGTGAGCGATCAAAAGGTTTGAGTCCGACACCCCTGCTTTAAACTGTTCAATAAGTAATTGGGTATTTTCATGAGCATCCATACCAACTCTGACGTTTGAAATGCAGCTCCAACACCAAAAAAATGTTGAGAACGACTGGCTCAAACATTCCATGACGGGTGAGTCGTCCCAATAAAAGTTGTGAAATCCCATATCCAAAACAGTTGTGTTTAATTAATAATGTCACTTACTCAGAGTCCCAGTCGACTTCTGTAATAGGTGGCTTGACCGGACTATCTTCAAGACCCTAAAAATATTGAGACATGGGATTGACTACACAAGTAATTATTATGAAAGACATACCAACAAGCATACCAACAGGTATGCCATGCTCGGAAAGAATGAATATACCAATAAGCAAAAAATATGATTTTTCGAAAAATATATTTTCATGAAAATTTCAAACAAAAAATGTCAACAGGAATTGAACAGGCGCATTTCAAGCAAAAAAACTGCCCTAAACTAGGGTTTGTGGGCGAGTTTCGAGTGTTCCATTAGAGGCCAATAAGCCACGTAATGGGATCCTGGATTAAGGACAAATCCTTGGATGGATCAATCCAACAATTATGAAGGTGACCCATGCTCAAAAAAGAAAATATGAGGTTTTACATGATTTATTTTTCCGTCTATATAAATTAGGGGTGGGCAACCTGCGGCCGTAAAAGGAAATTTGTGAAGCTAAGGATTTTCAAGAATAATTCGAGAATTATCAACGAAAACCCAAATAACTCCGCTTTTACAAGTTGGAATTGAGTCAAATATATTTTGCATCGTCCTTGAAGACAGCTCAACAATTTCATGAGGTTGCCAGAAAAATTTGAATGTTCTTTTTAAAATTATCCCTAATGAATTAATTATTTTCAATTGGATCAGAGGAGTCTTATACTTATTAGAATTGAACCAAAATTGGTGTGCAGCGTTTTTAGGGTAGCCTGACAATTCAATCAGTGAATGACTGGAATCCCGGAAAAAAATAAATTTTTGAACAGCACACGTAATTTGATTAGTATGTCTTGAAGGCCGTCGACGTGAAATTTGAATTTACGAATCCCGGATTTTTTGAGGGATATCATTGATCTTGAAATTTTCTTCGGGCGATGCGCCATTCAATGTGACCTCATTTTTTGATCTTATTATAGTAGCACCCTTTTGCAGTCTGAGACCAAAAGTACAGAAAATGATGTACCCCATATAGAAATACCAACTTGGAATCGTATGCTGGTACGTTTCGAAGATTCCAATATCCTGCCACTATACTGAAAATCCTGTTGGGAGGTCATAAAACAACAGCATGCACCAAAGTGACTAATAACAATTGGCCCACCCGAATATGCATCGCCATTAATAACTTGCCCTGAATTTTTGAAAACACTCTCTCCCTTAACTCTACCGTTGAATCTGATGACATCAGCTGAGAAAGAATAAATGTTTTGTAGTAATAAGTAAAACTACCATACATTAATGACAAATTAATTCGTGAATCTGAAAATTTTTTCCAGAAACTATTCATTGCATGACTATCAGCTATTTCGATGTGTACAGTACGACGATATGAAAAAGTGGAGTGGTCCGGAGTTCAGCAAAAATGGACATGGACACGGACAGCTTAATATAGGTGTTTGTTGTCCATGTCCAGTTAGTTCATTGTGACTATGGCCTGGAATGCGGATGTAGGCTGCGTAAGTAGTCGAAATGCGGTCGTGAAAGGTTGGCCACCCCTGATATAAATTTATTATAAAAATACAAAAAATAAAATCTGCAAAGTGCAAAAAATAAGATAGTTTTGAGTTTATTGGCATATGGAATCAATGTAGCATATTTCCATTTTTCAAATTTTGAGATCCATTTTTCAAACTGGTAGAAAATCAAGTTTTTGTAAAATTCAATTTTTTCGTTGTGTTTAATGTTTGTCACATTGTTTCAGAGTTAACCATGGACAATATATAGTCAAAAGTAGATGAAGAACACAAGAAGTAAAATACAAATGTCTAAAATGGACATGGACTGCTTACCACTGACGCCTGCGCGGAACCGTCCTCGTCCTCACTGCTCGAGTAGTCCACTAAAGCAATCGGGCAGACATCTACTTCATCTTCGAAGGACTGCCTGCAAGAGCAACATATTGGGGTCAGACTTCTTCAAACTACCAATCAAGTTATTTTATAATCAACTAATTAACATTTTTTCAAGTCGTTCTAGTTCTAGTTGCGTATTTTAAAAATTATATATATGTAAATTTGACAACGAATTACAAGTGGCAGTGGACAACAGGGCGTAGTCGGTGATTAAGCATTTTTGGGATGTAATACTACCGTAATTTAGGTGCAAAGTCAATTTACCAGAACTTCCCTGCAAAATTACTAACAGTTACTCGTTACTGCAGTTTACCAGGCTGCAAGCAACATTGAAGATTAGCTTCCAAATCCCTGCAGCCAATGTATATGTGCAACTGAATGTCACTACGACATCATTCTCGTGGTGAGAAACATGATTAAATGTTGTTTGCAAGACAGGGGTAGGTTTTACGGAACTGAGAACTGGCTGACGTTAGCTCCAATTTTAGTATAGTACATGATATGGGCAGGGCACAACAAGCAAATAGGGAATATTCCGTAATTGCGTGAAATTGTCAAGTTGTCTCAAAAACGAAGGAAAACAAATATGGTTGAATTCCAACCCATAGAAGCGAAGAATGATGTAAAAAACTTTAATTTTGGGAAACTCTTGTCTTTTTAATTTTAGAACCACCAATCTTAAATACTATCCATTCACATTCAAAACTTTCTACTCAATAGTACAATTTGCAAATGATTATATTTTCTTATGCTAATACAATTTTTTCAACTCCCAATAGCTTAGCTTAAATCGTCTGGCATGCCAAATCCAGCCCGTGGGCCGTATGCTTGACAGGCCTGTTCTACAGGCTAGAATTTAGCGAAACCTGGTGTGCAGTGTTTTCCTTGACCAAAATAACAATACATATTGTCAACACTAGGGCCAATACTGAGATTCGATGGAGACAGATATCATTGGGATCTTGTTACCACTCTACCGCCTAGCATAGCAAACTGACCTCTGTCTTGATTCCGTCTCATCTTCGCAAGAGGATGCATCACTTGTCAAGTCGATGACAGGTACTGCAGACAACAAATATTGAAATGGATTTAAACAGAAAAAAAACTTTCAAAGAGATAATCTTACTTTCTATGTGATCTTCTCGTTCTCTGGAAGAAGTTGACATCTGAGAAGGTAATACCCTTTAGCTATAATCTATATTTTTCTATCACGTTTACGAGTGAAATTGTCATAACGATTGGGCGAAACGGTCACTGTATGATGGTAACTAAATACATTTTCGAAAATTGCAGTCACGGAGATGCACACAGCATCGTTTTCATTGGAATACTACGAGATGTCTTGACCAAATCTACTTCTTGAAACTACTTACTTCTACACCCACTCTAAGTAGTAGAACAGTATATTCATATTTGAATGAACCCGCATACATTCAGCTGACACTCGTCAGGGGTAATCGTCGCCAAATCAACTAGTACAGAAATGGAAAGAACATTGTCAACAATCGGATCACAAAATATGAGGTCACCGGCATGAAATTTCGAATACAGGACGGAGAGAGCGCTTAAGCTCTATATCAGTGATTCTTGGGAGCACGAAGTCGCCTAAAAGAAATTAAGTTTGGTTGGGTTTATTAGCAATTCTATAAGTTCAATACACCACAAAAAATTACGATACAAAGAAAAGCTAATCTACTTTTTGATTGGCCGTGCGAGTTCAAATTAGGTGTCTGGGCAATTAATTTTTTTGAAAATATAGCCAATTTCGAAAGATACTCCGCGATCTACTGAAAACCCTGTCGACGGCCACATTCGGCCCACGGGCAACGGGTCGGCCACCCATGATCTAAACTCCTACGATGTCATAATGCAAGGTGGGATACTCGACTCAAGTCCAATACTATATTCGTAATCCAATTATGCAGGGACTCGATACTTCCCACTGCCCACTCCACGTCAATAAGCTAGATTCCGTACACTCCATGGTATGTATGCACTTACCCATTTGTGCGGCGTTTTTCCTGAATCCTTATTTTCCTCGGGAGTCGTTTGAGTTCCAACATCATACACAGACACATTCACCAATTTTGTCACTGAAACGTGTATTACAAAAGATTCGAAGCTCAGTGTACATTTACTGCCAGCACAAGGATGACAGACAAATGGAACAAACTATTGGATTTCAAAATGCACAACTGGAACTAGAACTATGGTACCGTAACGACCTTTGAAAACTGCAACCAACAACTAAAGCAGTGGTTCCCAGACTGGGGCTCGCCAAAGCATCTGCAGGGGGCGCAAAACCGCCTGAGAGAAATGAAAGTTTCATGAATACGGAATGAGTTCAGTATGTGCTGAAACTTACAAGATTGCGACTGATTCTGGCCCTTGCACTCAGGGCAGTAGCAAGCCAAGAAATAACGGGGGATCTTTATAGAAAGGGGGTGTTTTTAAAGAGAAGAGGATGTTCCTAGTTCTAATCGATTGGTCAGGTTAAATGTATGCACAAATGCAGATGTTACAATGGTCAGATAATCTTCCTATAGTGTCTGAGATTTCTTCATTTGTGTATACAAAACTACGGTATGCAATTTCAATACAACACTACAACCAGTAAGCTAAGACAAGAGAAAGAGAGACAGTGAGATATCTTGACCTCAATTACCAAAGAGAGGACCATTATCACACACGTATTACAGCACACAGGAAGATCTCTCCATATAGTCCTCAAATAGGAACACTCGAACAGTGAAGATATCCAAATGAATTATAGCCTGTTGCCATTTGTATCAATTGTTCCGCCTGTTTTTGCACATGATCTGGATTAATTTTGTTTTAAATCAAAATGATATCTAGTGTCTGCCAAGATGGTGTAGTATTTTTGGTGTGTGGAGATGGTTAAGATCAATTACCGATCGAGCTTGTGCGGTTGTATCACGTGAACAACAGTAACCCGGCGCAGGCTTACGCTCGCAATCAAAATGCATTTCTAAATGCGTTTGCTGTGTAACAGTGACAATTGCGAATTGTCCAGGCCGAGCTAGAATTTGGACTCAAGAGGAGGAGGGTTGAGCTTGGGAACCGGGGATATCGGACACTGATTACCCCCTGTCTGCGTGCCTGCTTGCACTGATCATAATATGTTTCGAAATTAGTGGTGAATGTGTGTAGGTGTCAGTTGTTGCAGTTACGGTTTGTCTGTCAGACATCTGTACAGTACAGAGCGCGCAATAAGACATGTCATGGAGAAATAAAATATATCCTTATAAGGTCATGCCAGCTGGAGCTGATATTTATAATTACGGTATTAGGCTATAGTTATAGCTATAGTCCGAATTTCATATTTGAGGTCTTTTAACAGTCAAAATCTTACATACCACCAAACTGTGCGTTAGAATTTCAAACATTAATGCTGTTCAGTCATATCCTGCACTGTTCGGCTGAAACTTCTCGACTTTTATGTATTTTATGTAGGCCGCCATACCTATGATTGTCATCACTCGTCTAGTACAAATAAAAAAGTTATACACGGAACTACCCAGAACTACCGAGTGGCTTTTTTGACACAATACAGTTTTCTACCGCAAGGCAACCCAGTTTCATGTTCTTGACACTTGTTATGCATCTGTCAAACACAGAAAATATCGACTTGGCCTAACTGTGTTATCAAAAACATCCCTTGTAATAGAAGGCAGTGTGTCTTCCTCCGTCCGAGTCATCAAGTCTCTGTAATAATATATTTCTGAAGCTCAGCGCGTTACAGGACATGACAATTGCAATGTACCACTGGACAAAGCCGACATCTTTATAGGTAATACTAATATACTAGGGTTGCAGAAGGGCAAAGGGCCTTTGGTCTAGTCCAGTGCTCTTCAACCTTTTTCGACGTGGTACACCCTTAAAATCTTCCCTCCATCCTCGGTTTTCTATTATTTTCATTTGAAAATCTGGCTTGGTGGATTGTACGAAGTTTTCATAGTGTTTTACCATATTATCCATCTCCAAATTTGTAGCTGAGAGTTGGATTTGTTGAGGATGTTGGATTGAAGAACTCTGATATATGCTTTAAAAATCAATAATATTATGTTGGCAACCAATGTATTGTGGTTTATGAAAACCCTTGCTCATCATTGCATTTTGCAGTTTCACAACAACGTCATTCCGCCGCCCAGTATCAACAGATGCTGAGTCGCATATGATATGACATTTTCAAATTTTCATCATATTCCTCTAATCGGTTTTCTAGACCGCTGAAAATATGTTGAGTTTTTCTACTTTCGCCTTTTCGAACAACCAGTTCGATTTGTGTCAGACAAATTGAAATTATACGATATATACAGTCTACATCTAAAATCGAAATTAATAATTTTTTATTAATTATTTAATTTTTACTGTAAGCAAGAAAACGATCGGAATAATTCAATCTGGACAATCACAATTTACCAAAATACTATTCTAAATCTTCGCAATTGGAATTGTGTCAGTTAGAATCAAATCATGCGGTATATATATTATATAGTCTGTATCTACGAAAAAAGCCTATCCTTTATAGTGAAAACTTGAAAATTTTTGTGCGGGAGGTTTTTGTTTAACCAGTCCTAACTTTTGTTGTTAATTTTGAACTCAGGACACATAAGTTCATCGTTTGTGACTACATGACACACATAATTTCGAATTTTTTTTGTAGTCATTACCCTAATATGCATACCATGAATGCATGATGTGCATATGCCGCTTTCAAAATCATGCACCACCCCTCCATGCTATCCCAGTAATGCATGAGCGCAAAGCAGGGAAGTCATGGATACCAGTGTTACTAACTACATATTCGGTCTGACCTGGCCGGGGGTCGAACCCACGACTCACCGATCAAGAAGCCGGACGCTTCACCATTACGCTATCTTGTCGGTAGTAATCACGTAAGTCTTTTTCCAATCAATCATGCGGCACTGCGGCAGTCAGTAATCTCTTAGTTAGGTGACTATTAGTTGGGTTTATGTTAATCTTTCCCTTGGACCGTGATCTTGTATTACGGGAGTGACCATCTTAGCAGGTATTAAAATGTGACCAAACACATGTCGCAATCGATTTGAAAAATATAAATGTAAAAATGCTAATCTTACTTCAAAGAAATATACTTCGTCCACTTGCAAAATTCGATGTCAATGATAGTAAGGTGATAATTGATTTGTTGGGTTCAAATTGTGCATCAAACTATTTTGTACACTATGATTCGATTTTGAAAGTGACAGCGAACAGCGAAAAGCAGATTGGTAATGCTAATGTAGGAAGCATGGATTGGAGGCATGTCATAACTCCTGCAAGAACTAGTTTTGATACTGTGCGTACAATATGCTGTTTCCAAGACATTTTGGCATCCATCAATCAATCAATCGTCAGATTATATATTCATCTGTTCAAGACGTTTTCATCTGTTCACACAATGTACAATGCAATATTGTGTGATGTATTGAACTGATAAAAATTGCTGATAAAGGGAACCGAATTAAATGTAGAAAAGCGTTACTCAGACATCATGTCTGGTGTATGTTGGGACGATGTTGGCACTCGGACATCTTGTCTGTGGTATGTTTGGGCTATGTTTCCACTCAGACGCCATGTCTTTGATATGAACTCGCACAGTGTTGCGTCACTCAACATAATGTCTGGGATATATTAACCCTGTAATCCGCCACTGGGATATCATGTCTGGGGTAGGCCTATATTCGTATTGTGTTGCGTCACTTGGACACCACGCCTGGGGTATGCTCGTACTGTGTTGCGTCACTTGGACACCACGCCTGGGGCATGTTCGGACTCTGTTACCCCTCACCAGGCGTGTAGCCAGCCGAAAAATAAAGGGGGGTTGAAATAAAAGGGGAGGTTACCATTTTTTCGGATTTAGTAATATAGCTTCAATTCCTTAGGGTTAAGTACACGCGGAAATAACGATTATACAACATTCTCATGTTGATGATTATACGCGTATGATAAGCTTGTCGGCGAGTCCGGAAGTGCTGTTCATTAGCGACTCCCTAGTCTGTCGTGAACAGTTAAATATGCGCGCTTATCAATGCGTCCTACGTCTTACGTAGACTCGGCGACGATTTGCGCAAGTCAAAATGTACGAGGTGGTTCAAACCTAACCTCTTTTATAACTCAAGCCTTGACACACAGCTTCTGATGGTTATGTTCAAGTATTAGCGGAAATCAATTACGCATGTACGCACGCGTCCCACATGTTTGCGGACATTCGATGTCATTTAGCTTCGAGATGTCACTCTTTAATTACAATCGATAATCAGCATATACTTAACGGCATTTTATCCAAGGCATGCGCACGGACTAATCTCGGTAATTCGTAACACGCCTTCCGTTAATTGGCCGCCCGCAACACTGATAATATGACTTATTGAATTGCAACCGAGTATTTGCGTTAGAACGCTCATTTGAAAAGGACGTGGTTTCGCGTTCAAGGAGGGGGTTTCACGCGTCTAAGGTGGATGGGGGG
>ATSW01004058.1:0-16192 GCA_000444245.1 Botryllus schlosseri
CGCCTGGACAGGGACTGGCTCAGCGACCTGGGGTGGACGAAGCGCGAGCCGGCGACCGGGGTGCTGGACTTTGGCACGTCGCTACCTCGTCTCAAGATGGCGCCCATGTGCTGCGGGGACACCGATACCTTACTCCTCACTGAGCTAGCGATATGCTGTCTCTGGATAGCGGATAGAGCTTGCAGGTTTTCGCTTTCTGACGTGGCTGTGCGAGATAAACCAAAGGATAAATATGAGCAGACTTGTACAACTAATCGGTTGAATTAGACTGATTTGAGCGAAACGCCATTAATTTAATTTGAATTTAATTACTGGTTTTCCAGAAAATGCTAAAGGCCATTCTCATACTTATGAGGATGAACTCTAATTTGATACGGACTGAACCCGATTTTGTTGTATTTATTTACAATCCAGAATTTAATTCAACATCCAACTTTTTGTGAATTAAGTAACTCCAATTAAATTTAAAAAAAACTCAATATTTTCTATTTGTCCAGCTATGAATGCCATTACAGTGCTAACAGTGTAACAGATATGAGCAAATTGTCTGAATATATGGCTGGCAGTACTGAACTTGATCGTTGCTTTCAGAACTACATTCATTGCAGTAAAGAATCTATTCAACTCGCTAAACAATTTATTAACCCAAAGACTTTTCGCGTGCCCCTTATCAAGAGTTATCAAGAATTATAGCCCGCGATGATTTTTGACAGTGTAGCAAGTTGATGTGTAAATTCCACGTTTGAAACACGGTTAAAAAATCATCGCGGGCTATAATTTTTGATGGTATCGTAAACAGATCTGTTGGTTTCAGTTTTTAAACAAAACCACGTTAAAAAATTATCGTACCGTTAATTTTTGATAGCATGGCGTGCCGCACTAGTCTACACATCACAAGCGTGATTTTACAACAATGTTTCCACTTCGACTGCTGTTACACTGGCATCTTCGCTGATCAGTAATCACAGACAACATAAAGTGAGCCCTGATCTCAACTTAAACGACTAACTTAATTATTCCTTTCACATGCCGAACTTCTAAAAACACATCTGCAGAACGCAACTTGAGGTCACCATATGCTACTATTTGAGGATTTGAGGTGTCGCACACGTATTAAACCACTATATCCAATGACAACGATAACATGAACTCGTAGTGATGTTACCAAACACTGACACATCCGAATCATTTCAGACACCGACACTTTACACGTAAACATCGTCAAGAAAGACATCAAATATCATCGACGCGCAACATCTGTTACCTGTAATCACTTATTACGTCCTCGGACGGCTACTGGCGTGCATAGAAAGGTGAAAAGACACAGTTTAGACGACACTGGGACAGTACGGGTGAATGATAGCGGAAGTTACTTGCGGACGACACAAAAAATTCTGATAAGAACGTACCTGGCTTGACGTCTTGCTGCACGCTGGGCGCTTTGGCAACCGTGGTCGGTTTTATTTTGGTGTCCCCTTTCATCTGGTAATCGGGCATCTGTAAGGATAAAAACGTGTTTAAAATACAGAGAATCTCGAACTTGTATGGACTTGATTCTACTATATTCACTGAATGTGTGGCTGAACATTTTGACTGACTTTCAAGCTCGTCACACAGACGCTGGCGACATTATGACATCGCTCAGATAAATTCGTTTAAAAGAATTCAAAAGTTAACATCCGGAAATGTCGATCGGAATTCAATATCAAAATTCTGGTACAGTGTACTGTGCAACACGTCGCTGTGTCAAAACTTATCCACAGTTTTAAAATTGAGACGAAAAACTGCTACAATGACCATTCTGCACATCTATTTTCACAATATCACTGTTGTTACCTAACCGCGCGCAAATTGGTTCATGCTGCCGTCACGGCGAAAAGAGATGTAGTTTTTACCGTTACATCATTCTCTGCCTGATTGGTTTACTTTTTTTAATCTGTTTAAATCCATTTAGAGCGCTGATATATCTTAAAAACAGGCATCCGAAAAGTTTATTGGATGTTTTACTCCAATAGAAACTGTAGTTCCATGTAAAAGCCTCGTATACATAATCCATTGACAATTATCAATCATTATATTCAACGATGTGTCGTCCATGTGTATTTAAAACTATAACGGAAGGCCCCTCCAGTAATCAGCCGACATTGACGATTAATTTACAGACAAGAGCGAACAACGTTTCAAAATGAAAATTTTTTTCGGCCAGCTTCCAAATAATCCTATATCGAGACTAACAACTGAAAATCACATGAAAGTTGCACAAAAATTGGAAATTTCCACATCAATTTCTAATTTAAGCCTTCAACCTAATTCAAATCCAAACCCACGCTCATCTCACCGAGTAAATCAACCGCCGCCGTACCTGACTCTGCTGAACGCCAGCGGTGGGCGCCGGGTGCTTCACGCTCGCCGACAATTTAGTTTTGGCCCGGCCCTCCTGTTTCGCGGCTTGCGTCTGCGCGGCGGACTTGCTCGCAGACTTGGACTTCTGCTTCGTCTTGCGTTTGTTGCGACGCAGGCGGTCCACTTCCTGGCGGTGCTTCTTGATGACGTTCTCCAGCTCGCGTATATGCCTGTACGGAACGAGATCGGTAAAGGTCGGAAACGAAAAGAGTTCCGTAACGACGAGGATTTCAAAATCGACGGTGATCGGCAAACCTTTTATCTACTTGTTTCACTTAAACAGATTCTTGGAGGTACAGAACTACAATAGACAATTGAATAGTATATTCATATTAAAATGAACCCGAATATTTTCGGCTGACACTCGTGAAAATAAGCAAAGGCCATAAATTCTGCAATTGGCAAACACTTGTTGGATAATCCCGCCTGTGCGAAAAATTATCGAGACGACAGATTTCGCATACTCGGAAAGGATGGTTCACACTTTCATTTGTGTGCCTCGGAGTCGACTTTTATCAAAATACACCAGCCGAGGCTGCGTCAACAAAAAGAGTTCGTGCATCATCTAAAAATAGTACGTTGAACGCTCTCGTATTCGACATTTCATGCTGGTGACGTTGTATTCTGTGATACGATTGTTGATGTACGATGTTCTTTCGAATTCTCTACTAGTTGCTGACGATCACCCCTGACGAGTGTCAGCCGAAAATATTCAGGTTTATATCAATATGAATATACTATTCAATCGTTTCACTTACTGAAGTAGTTTTATTTGTATACTACTATTATTTCAACCGCTTTTTTATGCCAAAACATTAATTTTTGCACACGTAATATTACGGCTGGACACAATGATTAATATTAATATTATTTCCAATGATACGAGTTAAATAGTAGGAGATGATTCTCTCGTGCACTGAAATTACACCCTCCTTGCCACTAACAGTCAACTTATCAACAAAAATTATAGTTTTGATAGTATTTTTCACTGCGGAAGCTTTGAAACCTCAATAACTTGTAGCGCAGATACGAAACTTGTAATACCAAGATACGCACGTTAGTGGAAATGACACTTCTACAGAGTTGTGCTAGGCCATCAGCATTCCGCAAAGTGGTGTGAAGTAAGCAGGGAAAAGAATATCAAATTATCATTATTGTGACGTTGAACTGGTACCATATTCTTTGCGGTAGCACAAAAGGTACATGTCTTAACTTTCCACATTTTTCATACTGTTAACGACATCATAATGACTGAGTATGCCCAGACGTAGTTCCTAACATTAAACCCAAACTATAACAGAAGCTAACCCGATCCCTAACCCAACCAAATATAACCAGACCTTACCCTAACCCCACTAAACACTAAACTACGAACAGATAAACACCGGCCAACCTCTTTATCATAGCCTTGTAATCCATGTCATCCGACAGCCCGTCTGAATCTTCTTCACTTTTCTCCTCGCCATACTGAGACGGCGTGGGCGACTCGATCATGTCAGGCGTCACCGTGCCGGACCGGTATGAGTATTGCATGTCTTGTAGCGCTTCGTGGCGGGGCATGCGGAGCAGGTGACGTGCGGCTGCGGGGTGTCCAGGCAGGACGCCGTACGGGCCCGGCATCATGTGGGGGTCCCGAGTCAGTGCCTAAAATTGGGACAGAAAGTTTTAGCCCCCGTTGGGATGCGACTCGTCGAAAGCTTCCAGAAGAGGGTGTGACTTTGAGGGGCAAGGAACACTAATTATTTTGGATTTGTTGTCTCAGCCCAGATTATCAACAAGTCGAGTATACCATGTATGTACGCAGCCATGTTTATTTACGGATATACATTTTCAGTGGCTTATAACAAGACATTGACATGCTCTCACTGCCTTTTGTCGTAAATGCTTTTGGAGATATTTTTACAAACCGGACTTGTAGTTTCTACTAATTTCCATTTCCAAACGACATTTCAACAGAATTATGCATCTACGGGGTTTAGAGATATTTTTTCACACTTGATTTGGTAGTTTCCACTAATTCATAAGCGACATTTCCCAGAATTCGGAGATATTTCCAGAAACTGGACTTGGGAGTTTCCACCAATTTTCAATTTCCAAGTGACCATTAGTGAAATTAGAGACATTAGTACAAGCTGAACTCGGAAGTTACCACATATTTTCAATTTCCAAGCGGCTTTTCACCGAATTTAGAGATATTTTCCCAAACTGAACTTCTGAGTTTCCACATATTTTCAATCTCAACAACATCATTTCAATGAATTCATGCTACCACTGGATTTGAAGATACTACTAATTTTCAACTTCAAAGACACCGCTCAACATACCATCATATTAGCGTCGCCGTAAACCCCGTGCATCGCGTGCGGAATGCCATGTTGGACGCCGTTGTGTAGGCCCTGCGCGGCCGCGACTGCGTTCGAATGGATTTTGCTTTGGTCCGCCGGTACCTGCTTGCGTGGCGTGTCAGACTCTTCGGTCGAGCTGGTCGAACTGGATGAAGCGTCCGCTCCTCCTTCGACAGTGTCTTGCTGTGGCGTGGCTAGAATTAAAATCCGAATATCAACACCGACGTCGCCATATAAGTAACATCCTTTAAATTGAAAAAATGTAAAATAACTCACCCAGTTGAGACGTGTTGCTCCAGTCGCTGTTGAAGCTGCTGGTACGCGAGCGTATCGACCCGGTTCCCGCCTGATAACCGTTGACCGGTCCGTTCTTGAAGGACGTCAGAGAATCTCCGTCCACGGCGTCGCTAACATGGCTGTTCGAAACAATGCCGTTACATCCAAAGTAGTTGGAAATTTAAAAATAAAATAAAAAAATATTAAAGATGGAAAGAATGAAAAGAAAANGGAATTGTCGCCAGCATANCCATCATAAAACAACGTCGTTACAACCCTAATTAGTTGGTATCTTTAAAAAAAACAAAAAGAGATTGAAAAATGAAAATGCCTCCAATATCGCTGTTTGAAACAATGCCACCAAAAATCAAAAATGTAAAAATGAAAAAAATNAGAAGTAAAAAAAAAACGCAACAAATACCTTGTCTGCGAGTCTGTGGTCGGAAAATAAGTCGACGTGTACTGAGCCGGGTACTGGTACACTGGTTTCGGGTACGTGTCCGACACGGGCAACTTCTGGGGCTCTGACGAAAACGCCTCGTTGGACACGTCGCGACGCAACCTCTGCTCGTCGGGGAACACCGAAAACCTGTCCCGCATGTGAGAGTTCCGATCGGGCGCGCTCTCCGACGTTCCCTGCCTGTCTTGAGCGGGTTTTGTCGGGGTTTTCGTCGCCTGGACGCCTATCTTCTCGTCTAGATCTTCAGGTCGAGATATCACTTGAAACCGGCCCACAGTGCGTACGGGCGATTTGACCCTGTCCTGCGTGGTCTGCGTCAGAATAGGGTCCACGAAAAAGCCGGGACGCGTCACAGCGATAGAGCCGCCTCGATTGGACCGATTTCCAGTTGAAGTCACGCTGCTTTTATCGCTACTAGCGGTGTCCTGATAGGAAGGGTTATCGCTGCTGTGACTGGTCAGGTCGTCGTCTCTGGGTTTCCGGACCAGGTCATCATGGGTGGCACTGGCGTCAGAAATTTTACGCAGAGCCGGACCATTAATGACGTCCTCCACTTTGGACACCTGAAAACGATTACCGACCAGTACGCTTCCATCCGCGGTCGAAGTACTGACCGGGACACTGGCTTGTGTCTGACCGCCCTGGACATGTCCTCTCACCTCTCCGTTGATCGCAGACTGCAATGAGTCCAAAGACACCATCACTGATTCGCCACTAGGCAATGACACCGGGACCATCTTCACCCGGCCCTGGGCCGGTTGAGATTGCGCCAGCGGCGTGTCCGAGCCGATAGGCTTACCCGGGGCGACTACTTTAGTCGGGCTGAACACTCCACCCGAATGCTTCGAATTTTCCGGGTGGGCCATGATCGCGGACAGCTGCTTGTCCAGGTCAGCCGTGTCCAGCATTTTCGGCTTTTTCGATTGAGTGTCCGGTCCCGTGGACGCCTTAACCTCACCTGACATAATCTGAGACAAAGTATTCTGCGTTTGTGAGGTTGAGAAGTTAACTTCGTTGGTCCGGTCTTGATGGTTCGATTGCTCTGGTGCTGCCGTGGCACGACGCTGGCCCTGTGCGGGCGCCGTCCCGCCGCTCGTAACACTGGAAACACTAGACTCACTAGCAGAACGCTGCAAGTTTGATGTCTCCGGCACCTGCTTAGACGCTAAGGGTGCCACTGTGTCATCGTGCCCCGGTTTATGAAACACAGTCCCGTCCGCTTCTGCTTGTTCCAGCTGTTGATCGGCGGTAATATCAGACCCGGCATCTGTCTTCGGCGAACCTAAAGCAGACCCGGGCTCGCTTGCGTTATCCGCGCTTTTTGTGAGATCAGCGACACGTTCTACGGGAATACCGCTTTCGGAAGGCGCCGACACGGTGTCGCTTTTCGCCCCGAATTCGAACTCGTTTTTGGCTTGCACGCAGACGTGCTGCACTTCGTTCACGAACGTCTCCTTGTCGGCCTCCTCCACGTAGTCGGCTTCAATCATGTTCTGCGCGATGTCTTCTGGTTCGTCCTCGCCTACGTTGAACTGAAAAAAGTCCAGAATTGATTGATATAAACGTCGTTGAAGTAGCGCTAACTATCAACATAAAACTAAATTCTACTTTTCCCAATCCAAAGTATGTAGTTATGCTAAAAAACGTTCAATTAGATGTGAAAGAAGGCAAAACAGACTTGAGTAGGTACTTCAAAAAAGTAGAAGTACGTTACTGACCACCTCTGCCCGGCATAATATAACCGAGACAGACCTATTCACAGCAATACACATCGAACAAGCATCGTTTACTACACTATATGCGCTGTCTCGTGTGAGAATCCGTTCACGCCTTTGATACTGGCGAGGATCGTAAATCAGGAAGATTTCTTAGAAGTGCCTCGGCCTGTCATCAGCAGATAGTGGAAACGTGTCATTTCCTACTTCAAGACAATGCCTAATTACAACTTCATCGCCAGTCGAAAAGGTGTTTTGACTGAATCAGTAATAGAAGTCTGATCGGAGCTTCACAAGACGTAATAGAAGTACACAAAATGTGTGAGTTTTATCAATCTACTGTTCTAGCGCTTCGGAAATAAAGTTCAACAAGCTAGGTTACAGGTATGATTAAAAAAGGTACCAGTACTTCCTCGCGGGCACACCAGCAAAGAATGCCTAAGCCCGTGATCCTAAACTTTTCAGTCAGAACAAATTTTAAGGATCGGCGAACCTCAGAAGATCAGAATTGAGACATAAAGTTGTAGAATGTTTGTTGGAACGTTTGAGAACCGCTGACCTATAGCACCACGTTAAAAGCCCAGTTGAAAGCCCTTTTTACACCAGTACTTGTATCTAAGACGCCAACTTGCAAGTTAAGTAGCCAAAGGCGATTATCATTGTGCTATAACTATCCGTAATACAAATTTCCAGGGGAGGTTTTCATTCCGAAGTCGGTAGCGCAAACTTGCGGTGAACAAACGTAAGCAATCTCACGATTTCGTTACGGTGGACGCACAGCCCTGTTACACGACACACAAAACTCAAACATATCGAAGCCACATCAGTACCTTGAAAGTGACCGTCTTCAAATTGAACGTCGTAAGTTGACATTCGACCTCAACTTCATTGTCCTCGTTCTTTTTCATATTGACGATGGTCAGACGTGGCCGGCCATCGTAGACCCCGTCGCGAACCTGACAACAAAAAAGCAATCGTCGTTCACAAAGATTGATACACACTCGTTCAACAGTGTCAAAGAAGGCCACAGTCTGCACTGATGGAATGGATCCAGATTAAATATTGGATATAATACAGACGTGATCCTGTCAACATGAATTCTGATCTTATTTTAAAGACACTCTTGGAAGGTACAGAAAATATTCGGGTTCATTTCAATATGAATACATTATACAATCCTAGTTCACTGCATTTCCGGTCATGAAGAAAACCAGTGTGTGTGTGTGTGTTACAAATAAAAATATTTGAAGCATCATTTTAGGGAACAGAACTTTACTATACATTTTAAAAATACACAGTTCGTATTCACAATGGAAGTATATTAAAACCCAAAGATTTTCAAGCTGAAACTCCCCAAAGGAAATCGCAAGCAAGTGAGGAATTTTAAAAACTTGATAATAACTACATTGCGCGCAACATATTGTCATGACCTTCAAAATAAATAGTTGACACAAAGTATAAAATTAGTTTCTTTTGCTCGATTCGCACCAAACCATGCCACAAACCGCAAAACTTTCTCACCTTCTCGATAATCGGATCGAGCTGATCCACAAAAATATCCTCGTTAGTTTCCAGGAGACCGAATTCCTTCACCAAACGGTGCCAGACTTCCGACGACGTCTCGGAATCGGAAACGATTTTGAATGGATTGACCTGTCGCAAGGTGAGAGGGTTAGGTACGGCCGAAGTTCATTGAGATCTGTTAGAGACATCGGTAACAACGTATATCCACCGAAAGAATTTTGTATATATAAAGCGGATCAAATTCTAAAAGTTTTAGAATTTAGAACCACGTAAATCTTGACAGAAACCAGAACAATAAATAAAACTTCACGCTTTCTAATATTAGCAGAGCTACCATATACAATCGAATAGTATATTCATATTGAAATAAACCCGAATATCTTCGACTGACACTCGTCAGAGGTAACCGTAAGCAACTAGCAGAGACTTGGATAGCACATTGCATAACAACAATCGTANCACCAATATTACCAGAAGACATACTACCGCTTTTAATTATAACTGANACCTCACTATGATTCCAGTATTGGATTCTNGCTCAACCCTAATTCTGAGACTAGTATGTAGNCTACAGACGACTAGAAAGCATCACAAAANTAGCACAGAAGGATATTTACCTGGTTATTTACATTCAGTTGGCAGCACACCACTACTTTGTCTGCGTTTTCCGCGTTCTTCTCTGAAGGCAGCGATTCCGGGCCNTCCTTCGTCTTCGAACCGTCCGAGCTGACGGAGTCGCGGCTCGACGGTTTCGGCTTCGCCTCGCCGCCCCGGCGCGGAGCACAGACCTGCCGAGACAAGCGATAACCTATTTGCCAGGGACAAACATACGAAGAAACGCGGCACGTAAAAGAGGTGCAGTTAATTCCACATGAACGTTGTCCTGGAAAGATTCAAATTAAAGCACTCGTCAGTATCATCAATGTTTCCTGTTATTTGGCAGGGGAGGCCAATTACAAAGAGCTTATCTACCATTTTTCACCACATTTCATCGAATATCGACCTCACAACGTATTTTTAAATGAAGTTTGAAAATCCGCGATGATAGCTAAGGCGAAGTCAAACTCACCCGGAATAGCCATATTTTGGCTGGGGAGATACATGACGACAGGACATTGTCCCAGTTCTTCCTATCACCAAGATCGGGTCAAACATTCCTTTAATTCTAATACAAAAACCAAAACCAAGCAAATAACAAACCTTGATAACATAAATTCGCAATTTGTCCTGCTTCTGCCGCGGTTTTAACCTCCTGTGCTTCTTATCAACTTTCGCATCTCGCCGCTGTCTTTGATCTGAAAGAAGGCAAACCGCGTCACGGCACTGTCCGCCTGGCAACGCGGCCGACGGAATCCTACCGGCGTTACTCGCGGAGGCTTCTTGGCCTGTTCTTGGTTCGTTACTTGTGTCGTTCAAGGTTGAGTCTTGATTTACGTTTGCCGTCACAGCTGTGTAAAGAAAGTCTCGTAAATAAATGTACGGTCGCGGAAAAATTGACGCGCAGAGTGCCGACAATATGCTCAAGTTTTTGGCAACATAGAAAATGAGCAGACACTGAAACCACAAGCTCCCATATGGTACAAGTATTGATATTAATGAACCTGCACCAGCATCGATACAAAACCGAGTTAATATATTACTAACCAGGACAGCCACAAGATTAAGGTGCACTGATTAAGCCAAGCGACATAATATAGAGGTGTATAAAAGTGTACGAAAACACAGTATCGAGGCATNTGTCAGCTGAATCGGTCAAATCGGAGTTTTGGTAACAAATCTCAACTAACGCTATGCTGCAAATGCCACTGGCGGTATATCAAACAAAAATTTAGCATGATTCACAAGAAANATTGGCANGCGACACGACTGCGAGGCGTTATTTGCCAGCTCACTGCAAACGCTGGTACCACCACAATCATCACGCACGGGATTAATCAGGGTCACATGGTACGATAAGTTATCTATGATATAGCCTAACAATCGTTTCAATAAATATGACATCATCGCGTACGTAGGCAGGTTGCGAGCGTGTGACCGCCNGCTAATATTCAATTGCAGACCCGTTGAATTTTGCCTTGGCCATTAAGGCCTAGAATTTAGTATGCCAACACGGTACAACAACAGCGTAGAAGCTATACTAAACGCTANCTATTGCAAAGTAAAACATCAGGAATGTGAAGAAATATATTACACCGCAGNGNATTCTCCAAAAAATCATGCATCACAAACTGACTCGAAATAAGCATAAGCTCAAAGGACAAAGATAAATGACTGATGTTTAATTTGCGGCCTGGACTTCACAGATTACATAACACTCAGCAGACAGCCCGTGTGTTTGAGCNGCCTGTGCAAACTGCAGGAGTTTGCAACTACGACCGCATCANAGCTACATATTAATTACTATAAATGTGTCACAATAAATAACGCGGGTCGCTAAGGCAGCCCAGCTGTTACCACTCGCAAAAGGTAACTGAGGAAGTAATNTGGCACACACCGTTAAACATTTATTGGGAAATTCACGNCAGGTAACATTGCCATTCATAAGAACCAAAATAGTCACACATTGCCCATTGCAGTGGCGCGTATGATTCCTAAGAAATTTGACATCAAAGCACANCAACGAGCATACATCAAACACTTGAAATGGCCNAGTAAGCATACACCTTCGAATGTTGTGTTTCCGANGCNGTGAGCAATAAACAAGCGNTACNGAGATAAGGANGACAAATTCGATGTGATTTCNCAATATAGCATTACGCAGCTAAGCCATAAAGATCTACNGAAGCAGANTATGCCACAGGGACTTCGACGTTGCTAACAATGCCAACCGTGNGTTCTNCTTCTAAATGCTGCATTGGCCGTATCGAAGATANCATNAAGACCTATATGGACTATGGAAANTGCNGTTTTCCTTGGCACAAGACAGGGCTGTGCTAGATACAAATCATCAAGGAACTTGCAACGAAATGATGATTCATATCAATTCTGATCTGTGCGCGTGATTCAACTACTGATCTGTGATTCGAGCTGTATACACAAAAGAAGGAATTCAAACAGGCCTAGAAGTGGCAGCTGATTTCTTGTATTCTAACAAGTAATCAAACACAAGCATCCGTCCAAAGCCGTTTCATTTATCAAGATGGAAGATCTTATGAAAATCACNACAGCGTAAGAAATAAGATGTAAAATCTGATGCNCCATCATACATACATCCTTCACTATATTAAGCCCATACTGTATGTCATTTAACGGTCATCGATTGTGACAAGTTCGAGCTGATAAGCTAGTTCTGCATAATATTCTCATTCAGTTGCACGAAAGTTACTGAAGACAAGCATTTTTGCCTCTGGGATGAACTCATTGGGTCACACGGTTACCAAATTCTCTCAATAGCGCTGTTGATATCTTCGCATAGAGGTGTCGACAATATAATATCAATGATCGTACAGCTACCTTCAAAAGTGTTCGGCTGCGCGTGCTGCTGGAGCTGATACGGCTGCTGCAAAAATTGTTCCTGCTGATCAGCGCTGTACTGGACATATCCCGGCACTTGCTCCGCGGACACGATAGGTTGGTTGGCCTGTCATAAAAACAGAAACGTTACAACACGCCGTAAGAGAGCATGGAAAACATCCCCGTGCGCACGGGCAATACACGTAAAACGGCGCCCGATTCATGCTACCAATCGCTACGCTACACCAATAATGATTACTGCTACCTGGAAGGCATGATCCAGCAAAACAGAGCCCTGCGCCGAGGCCTGCAGCTGGTGCATCTGCCAGGGACGCTGGTCGCCAACGCGTAACGGATCGAGCTGAAATCACAACACAGTGAGGCGGAGAAAGTAGCGCATGCATTGTGCCCGCTATGACATCAAAATCGCTGCCGTACTGTGGTTGATAACGTCAGGGATGGGCAAAATCTAATTTACAACGGCCGCAAGACAAAGAATTTCAACTGTAACAAGGTTGACTTCAGTATCGATTTCCGAAACACGCACCATTCAAATTATTAATAACCCATTGCGTATCGGCAGGCGAGGGTCCAAATTTACGCGGCAGGGTTGCCATCGATATTGATCAAAAACCAAGTACTGAGACTAACCCTGGTGCTTTAAATGCCAAATTTGTGTAGACAGTGTAGCATTAAAACACATCGCATATCAGAATAAGGACTTTAATCTTAAAAGTAGTGACGGAATCGTCGGTATTGCAACCCTGCATATACATCAGACAGGTTTTTCTTAACGCCACCAGATGCTTCCTGATTCCACACAACGAGATTTGCCCATCCCTATCGGTGCAATCGGTATCAGGAATGCTACGAACGGTTGCCGGAGAACCCGGCCCTACCAACTCGGCCCTCGGAGAACCCGGCCATTGGAAAACCCGGCCCTCGGTGAATTCCTCGGGAAATTTTGAAATTAAGTGTATTCACAAGTAATAATATGAATTATTAAAGTAATAATGTTATTATCAACTGATTTGTCAATCTTGTAAGGAGGTCAGGGCATGCGTAGATCACGCAGTCACGGAGTGATCAGATCACGTGATCACGCTTGCGTGGTCGGCTCAGTGTTGAATTGACTTGGCGCGGGGCGGACGTGCGACGTTCGACATACTCGTATCTGTTCATGACATCGCATTGGGCCTTATCGCATTGTACATTGTGTGTGAATTGTTCAGATGAAAAATATATCCCAACGATTGTTATTGCTCACATATCAACCACTCGTGGTCTGCTCGTTATTGCAACTGTAGTAGGTTGAGGTGGGGTGTTAAGGTTGGGTAGGGTAGTTGGGAAAGGAGACATTAGGGGTTCGGGGAGTGGGACATTAGGGTTGCCGGAGGTGGGATATTAGGGTTGCCGGAGGTGGGATATTAGGGTTGCCGGGGTGGGATATTAGGCCACATGCTGCAAAGCTGCGGCATCAAACTCCAAGTGCCGAGTTCCCTGGCAAACAATCATGGTGAACCGGTAGCATGCGTGGTAGATTCTTCGATATCAGGCTCTCGCACTGGGAGATCTACCACGGCACGTGATTGTTCCCTACCTGAGAATCATATCACATTTAATGCATTTTTAATTCAAAATTGTTCGAGGGCCGCATTCACCGAGGTCCAGAGTAGTCGAAAAACGCCATGAATACCACAACAAGTAGACCACGCGTGCTTGATATACAAAATTTCGAGTTCGTCGAGGGCCGGGTTCTCCAAGGGCCGGGTTCTCTGAGGGCCGAGTTGGTAGGGCCGGGTTCTCCAAGGGCCGGGTTCTCTGGTAATCCTACGAACACTTCAAACACGCAAATTACAATCAACCGAATGCAAATTTGTACGGCCATTGATAATTATGATGCGGACACATTCTTTCAGAAATATAATACATTCGCGCATTTCTGAACACAGCATCTCTCTAAACGGAGGTTGAATTTGTCGCTAAGCCACGTCTATTCGGTAGAAAGGTACGAGATTTCACAGTTCAAAATAGCCCACAATGGATAAAACCACAAATTGGTCATTTCCATCGGGACCTATCGGTCTTGTGATACATTATCATTGACTTCGTCAAAAGTGCGATTTCTCCCAACCCTAACCGGATATTATAAATATTCCATTGATCATAAATATTCAGATATTGATCGGTCAAACAAGTTGAAACCCCACTTCTTTCAATATAACAATGATTCATTTGTCATGATTATCAAATCGTCCCGTTATTAGACAATGTATCACAATTCAAGGGCAGAGGCCACAATATGATTAATGGAGGAAAGACTACATTTTGCTAGATAATAGAGCAGTTACATAATCTGTTGGTTCTAAAAATGATACACAGTAGGCTATAAACGTGCCTCAACTATCATCCCCAACCGATCACAGCAGGCATGGTGATTAATAAATAAAAATGCCCTAGCACAAGGAAGGGCATGATCATTCAATTTCAGTTCTGAAATGAGTCTCGCATGTCTGAAAGACGTCCTCTATTCAAATCTCTCCAAAATTATGCGGGCATTTGATAGCTTGCCTTAATGTTTGCATACAATTGAGCATTCATCAATATTCCGCAAGCCATTCCCAGCTAGACACGCAAGCCATGATCACATGTTTCGAATCACAATTACAATTAGACTATGGCATTCCCAGTATGTTAAATGGGCGTATCAAGCAAGCCCAGACATTTTAATAAGATAATTGTTCCACTCAAAGCAGTCACACAGGCAATAAGTTTTTGGCTATTGGGACGATTTTCACATGTCCGTCTTGGTAGGCAAATATAGCATCATCTTGAGTTTCATTGAACTATTCCAAGGACCGCCAGACGCTATGGACCCCGAGAGTTGATTGCATCTAATAGTTACATTAGAAATTGTTTGTTTTTAGCAATCGCATAAAATCCTGGATCAATACGAGACCAAACTGAAAGAAGATTATGTAGTTACTTGCGTAGAAGGGCAAAAAAAAGACATGGTACTTCCGACCAACTACAAACATTTGAACGGGAACTAAAGTACCTGTGCCACGGAAACACTTCCTTATTATCAGTGTAACTAGCAAATATTAGTCCATTGATCCTGTACCTTAAAGGCAATGTCACAGCTATGATTTCAACAGTATCAAAGTGTAAGACTATGTAAATCATAAGACATTCTCACAGTAACATATACATCACCCAATTTAGCAACCTTAATCACAAGCTACTGAGATGTTGAGTGTCCAGCTGATCCGGAATTATCTAGGGATATTCAAAATTAAGATCAGATTGACCCACTTACTGAAGGAGCTGTTCTTGGCAATAACCTCAATTCAATCCAAGTATATTATCAATAGTGGTTTACTTCCTAGAAGATTTGAGTGCAATAATTTCCAGGCAATGAAAAATCGTAGGCCGTATCACTGCTCATGTATATTGCAGGCCCAGATTCGTTTACGTGCTCTCACTTCTTACCTTAACAACAGCTGGATCAACTAATTTGTTTATCAAGGAAATTTTATAGATTCAACACTACACCAAGCACATTTCAAGCCATAGCACTCGTCCCTAAACAATGACACCAGCAACTTACAGTTTCAATACTTAGCAATGTTAATCAATACCATTTCTATTCCTTGATCAGTGTTATTACAATGGTTTACAGAGGTTAGCGCACTGCACACACACATACAGGTGCTAATGTACAAATCACGTAAGGTAGGCTACATGTTCGGGGCGAATCAATGGGGCTTGCATGCATTACATTTTGCTTATTGCTACACTTCAAGAAAGGAATTCATTGCCCGCACTAACACAACTAGACAAAATAAAATTATTCCACATTGGCAACTACCTATTCTCAAATCATTATGCCACACAGAAACCAATAGTCAATATGAGTTATCAAGAGCAAGTCATACTATGCACGCAGGAGGCCCACAATTCCAACCATATCCACCATATTTACATGCCACTCCAGAAAACAAAAGACCCAACTG
>ATSW01004059.1:0-11705 GCA_000444245.1 Botryllus schlosseri
CATAAGCGGATGGAAATAATAGAACCTCTGATGATACCAGTACCGGTTACAATTTTTATTATCAATCTAATAATTGAGTATGACTTGAGTGAACTGTTGAACGAAATGTATGAGATTAGCGTCGGTGTCAAGCTATCTCATTCCCGAATGCGACCAGAGCTATAGCTTATCAGACGTGGCCAAAGTAGTCTTTGTCGTCGCGCTTGAGTAGAAGTAGAAATAACTTTTTAAACCTCTACTCATGTACACGTCGAAGTAGCATCTTCGAATGTAAGTATAAAAGTAAGAATTGTAGGCCTAATTTGGTCTGGGAAATTGAAGTAAAAGTAGTCTGCAATTATAACCACTTCTCGAAGTGGAAATGCCAACTCCTCTGTAGCCTATTTACCTTGCTGACAATGTCAGTCTGTCGTCAGTAGTTGTACGGTCATGAACCAAATCCTACGCCTTTCCAGCTGAACCTGATCCAACGACCGCAAATCGTAATCGGCGGCGAGGGAGACGCAAATGACCCGGTCTCGCACAAGAAATCTGAAGATGAGGACGATGACGCTTCGAGCCGCAGCTCGGAATCGGAAAACATCGGCAAAATGGAAGGTGCGTCGATGTTTTCACGAGTCTAGCGTCAAAACCAGTCCCTTTTTGTTAACGCAGACGTTCTAACGGAATGCATGAATCAGCAGCTGGCGCTGGAAAAACGACTGCGTGAGCAAGACGAGGAAATGGCCGAGCTCCAATCGCAAGTGGAAAGCTTCCGTGACCAGAACAAGACCCTGCAGGACCAGAAGGAGGTCTTACGAAAACAGATTGAAGCTCTAACTCCGGGCGGAGACGAGTCGCAACAGAGTACGTGGCATTATATACAACCGGGAATTTTGAGTGGCAAGGGTTGCATAAAATTGAAGGGGACAATAAGTAGGTGAAAATACTTGAGAAAAGTACTTTGTTAGCTTGTAGGAGGTGATAAGTCTAAAGATTTTAGGAACCGACGATGTACAACTGTTATTTCCTTTTTCCTATGTACTGTGGAATTTTTTTAGATCTGTTGAAGCTTAACACTGAACTGTCTTCGGAAAAGCAAGCGATATCCGATCAGTACGAGGCGTCGCGCATTCACTACGAAAAACAGACGCATCACTTGGAAGCCGCGCTAGAAGCGGAATCCAAGAAGTTCGACGATCGTGAAAACGAACTCGCCGCCACGATCGAAGACTACGAGACTCGAGTCTGTGACGGTTCGCGTGCTCCGTGCCGCGCTGTTTTTATCGTTGTTTGTAATTTTGGAGCAGATCGATGCTCTGCAAAAGCAAATATCGTCAAATTCCAAGTTTTCCGCCGAACAGTCCGATGAGAGAGAATTCGAACGGGAACAGTTTCAGGAGGAAATCAGCAACCTTCGCGACGAGCTCGACAAGAGGCAATTGTCTCGCTCTGACTCGAAGCTATCGCAAGAGGTGATTTTTGACGCAAACTTTGCCTTTCAGCGATTTGATAACAACTTATGCACTAAGCGGGATGCAGGGCTGTGGAATTGGAGTCAATTATTCTCTTGGCGGAGTCGGAGATAAAGAAATTTTGTTCCACCATTTTGAGTCGGAGTTGCAGAAACACTGGCTTGTTTCTGAAAATGCTCCGACTTCAGCTAGTTTCAATCTATCGAAATTTTCTCAAATATTACTACAAAGTGACATATCCGTTTTTTGATGTAGGCAGACCTTCACTTGCTTAATTTCTTTCTGTGAGCACAATTTCAAAAAAATAGCTCGCTTCACTTGGCAATAATAATAACTAAAAATGTAATAGAAGCATCATTTTCTGAGTAGATTTACAAGAATTTTAGAGTTTTGTGAAGAAAATATTAGGAGTCGGCATCTATATTGAAAATATCTGGAGTCGGAGGTATAGGCCTAGTTGGTGGTAAAGTGAACCGACTCCACAGCCCTGGTGTTAGGCGTTTTCTCAATTTTCTTCCGATTTGTTAGGACGTTGATTCTTCTTCCTCTGCCTCCTCCGCTATCCTTGACCGAGACGACACGCAGGTAACGCGTCGAATGTGTGGAATGTCGATTCCCAGGCATCAGTAGATTCTCCTAATTTTGTGATGTGTTCACCTGCGATTCGCGGCATGCTAACCATCCGATGAAAACGCCATCTCGATATTTTTGTTTACGAATCTCACGAAGGCTTCTAGATTTGAGCCTGGATTTTCCATGCTTGCTTTTTCCGTGCTTGGCATTTTTTCATGTATTGAGACATGGTTTTCGCCTGTACGCCTGTGCATATATAGGCATAACATGACGGCATGTAGATTGACAGCAATCATCCAGGATTAAAGAGCCCGAGCGTCGGATGTTTAGTGTGAAATGGTGACACCGTAATTGAACCTCTGATTTGCAATGCATGAGATGAGACAAACGAAGCCTGCATATGAGAAGTATCTAAATAATGATACTGCTTTTGATGACAGGGTAACGCGATATGCCGCGTAAACAATGGTAAATTCGTAATTCCAGAGCATTCAATGTACATGTACAATGTACATTGTACATTGTACAAGCATATCATTACCATGTGAACATTGATACTAATCATTGTGGTATAGGAGAAAAGTTACAGTTGTAAGGCTCATTAATTTCATTCGCTGTGCGTCGCGGGTGATAAGTGTAAACACGGCTGGAAAAGGCGACAATTGGCTAATGGAGACAAAAGGCGCCACAAATAATAATCCCGTAGCCTGCCGCTGAGGCTGAACACTGTAATTTAAGAAGGAATGGTCTCGTGTTGGTGAAAGTGTTATTTAGTTGTATACATTCAGGCTTTAAAGAGTAGCAGCGACCAGGGATAGTTTGTATTAGATCATTGATTTTGAGTGTGTACACACTTATCTTGGCGAGAGTGCTGTTGACACGGTAGTATTTGTGATTTTTACTATCAGGTCAGATTGATATAGCAATGTTAGCTTAGTCTCAGTCGGTCTAGTGTGATGAATTCGTCTCGGCATAATTTAGGCTATTGTGTCAAGATAAGCATCGCCTCGGCGGAGGTCACAGTATAAATAGACAATTGGAAAGGCATTTGCTGTGGTTTACACGTCGTGATATTAAAAAGTGGAAAAAGCAAACGAGCAATGTTGACCAATTCGGGCTAGGCCACCAATTCATATCAATGAATTCTCACTTGGATTACACTGGAGCTGTGTTGCGAAGGACCTTATGATATGCGTTATATGATTCGGTGATATGGACGCTGCAAAGCCAAAAATCATGGATAGGATTGTTGAATACAACATGTACTTTGTTGTGATGTTAGGGAATCTCATTAGAAACATTGTGCTGATGCCAAACCGATTGTGGAAGGTAACGTTATTTCGATTTGGCGGAATCTTATGGAAACAATGAGTTCTTGAGATCGCGCTCGGACAATAGGCTCAAATTTTCGGTTGTGTGTTTGTTGAGGAAAGGATAGGTTTTATTGGATTGGACAGTATAAAGTCATAGTGGGAGAATATCGAAAGGACGTAACAGACTTGTTTTTTATTTTAGTGGTAGCAATGTCTAAGATTTTAGAAAAATTCCAGAAATTGGTCGAGGCAAAAGAGGCTGTCAGTGAGGATCGTTNCTTTACACCGGTACAATCAAGTACTCCAGTCGGGATATATAGACTTCAAGCAAAGGGCACCAGCGGACAAGTAGGACTTGGAGCATGTTCAATGTTAAATTCTGTAAGTCCAGTGGAACAACTAACAGAGNAGCATGAGATTGTAATGCTTCTAGTGCAACTGCATCATCTTAGCTGGATTGACAGATGAGAGTTTGTNAGCTTGACAACTGTAGTCTAATGTAGCGTGATTCTTTGAAGTAGCTTCAAAGAATTTGTCATGCTCTCTAAAACTTCTTGTGCTGCATAATCTGAACTGGATAGACTCTTAACAGTTAGCTTTTAACTCTAGTCTAGTGTAATGTCGTTCTTTGAAGGAACTTCAAAGAATTTTGTCGTTGTGTAGATTTAGCTAGCNTTACGNGCTNGATTTTACATTCTTTNGACTGTTTTCAATCGAAAGACTATGCTATTAATCCTCGTGATAAACATTGTTATTAAATAATTATGTACTTNATGGTTTAATATACTGACTACAAAAGCCCATGTCTTCATATCAATGGACATTTGGANAACTANGTCATGCCCTTGNAAATANTAGGCTCTAGGGACAATTATTGTGCTTATTTCTAGTCTGTGGCTTCGTAAGAAAGACTCTTATATAGGGTATTCGCGCTGTAATAAATGGCGTCTCTTCATCATTTGATTTGCACTTTACGTTCAAGGTTTCCCGTCTGGAGGAAGAATTGGAGGCGCGAGACGTCGATTATCAGAAGCAGATCACGAAAATGAAGGAAGATGAAGAGAAAATGAAAAGGACGATCCAAGAGTATGAGGAAAATCTCCAGGAACTCCGTGCTCGCGACTCGGAGCAGTCTGAAGTACTGTTTGTTGGCACATAGCGAAAAAATGTTTCTTATGGCATTTGTTTGGTCACAGCTGGACTTGCTGCGCGATCAGCTTGAAAATGTGACAGGCGAAAAAGAGGTGCTTCGGCAGGATCTGTACGAGAATTTGCACAAGGTGTCCGCGCTCGAGGCGAAACTGGACCAATACAAACACGGCGGTGACGGCTCCTCTTCCGACTCCAGCAATCCGACTCTACTGGAGCAGATCCAGCTCAAGTTGGAACAGGAAAGAGAAGAGAACGAAGTGAAGGTATCAATCTACCGGAATCCATTACGGCAGAAATGTTATGTTAAATAAAATAATTTCACATTTGTTCTGCTTCCAGTCCTGATTGCCACGATTTTGACGGTTGAATAGTTAAAATCTGGCATATTGTCCCATTGCGGGCAGCAAAAAAGTTTACTGCGGCCAACCAGTATGTGGCCGTAAAAATGAATAGGCACCAAACAGCTTGTTACCATCAATTCGCATGCAGTTCATATCCACCAACGCTCATTCCGTTTTCAATGGTAGTAATAGTTCATTATCATGACTACTTCTAGAAATACCTTATCATATATCAAGCAACGTCAATACAAAACTGCAACTCCCTCACTGAAGGACTAGAATTTCACCGTATTCAAGTCCATTTGGCTTCAGAGACTGGTATGTTTGGCCGTGAAGGCTCGGTGTAATCTGACAAGCCTGGTCCAGAAATTTCAGGAATATGTTGTGATGTTGTTAACTCATCTACATCAAATGGTATCAAATGATCCCACAGAGACCTTGTCCGATAAAACGAGCTGATATCGGTTATGACAGGGGTATTGCTACATTCTATTGCATTGCAGATGGGGCAGTTCGTTGAGATACAGAACCAACTACAAAAGGCCCTAATCGAAAAGGAGGAACACGTCGAGAAATTGCTGATGGAGATCGAGAATTACCGACGCCTGGAAGCGGAAAACGCCCAACTCAAGGTAAGCGAACATGCCAGCTTTATATTAGACGTATCAGATGCTCGCAAGCGTTTCTTTTGATCAGGAGGATCTAGAAACGAAAGAAAACGCGGCTCCCCTGTCATCGCGAGCCGAGGAAATGGAAGCTCTCTCCCAGCAGCTTCTAGAAGAGAAAAATGCCGAAATCGATGACCTACAGAACAGGATACAAGAACTGGAGAATAAACATGAGTCTTCCTCTGAAACTTCCGATGACGAGGTAATGTTCTGTCTGTCTTCGCGCTGCGATTTTGCCGCGAATGTTATCGCGTTTTGCAGGAATCGACGAAGCCAGCCGATAAAACACCGAACCAGCCCGATATCGAAAGTGTAGTGGCAGAGAACGTATCTTTGAAGGCGGAGATCGCGAAAATGAGAGACTCTAGTCAGATTTTGGGTGTTCCTGTCGATATAGCTGAGCAGGCTTCCGATCTCGAAAATATCTTGAAGCGTGACGAAGATCAAACCGCCGACGAGCCTGATGCTGTAACGGGCGTTGAAGGTAAGCGAACCTCATAATGTAAGGTATAGGATTTTCTAATCGCTTCTTAATTCTTTCAGATAAGTTGCAAGAGATAGAAAAGGAGCTGCTGTCTAGACCCGACACGGTGCTGGGACGGATTCTGACGGCGAAAGAAAACGAGATCGGTGCTAAGAATAAGAAAATCGAAGAAACGCAGAATGTATTGTCGCAGCGAAACGACGATATTACTACTTTGACGGCACAGGTTATTGCTGACGCCATGCTGATTTTTAGGGTGTCGTTTGAGATTGACTCGCTCATATGGTGTTGGAGGGATAGTATCACAAGGGAAATTCTGTAAACTTTGGTATGAATTTCAGAAAATTTAGTGTTTTATGGAAAATTGGTGGTGATACATTAGATTAACACTCACATCTCACATTATAAGGAAATGTTTTGCAATAATATACAATCCGTGGTTATGATGGATTGGAAGGGTCAAGTGAACGTCCCTTATTTCTCTCAGCCGAACAGTAGTGCGCATCGAAATTTTGGTCACGACTTCAGATCCAGTATTGGAGTTGTAGAACAATGCTCAACCATCATTCTATTTTGTTCTATCTCCCACATGAACTCAAAGCAAATACAGTCGAGAATTTTTTAAAAGGCACCATGACACTCAATACCAATGAAACCTAAACACGCTTCCGCATATACACGACGATATGTTCCAGGTGGCCAACCTGCAGCACGACCTCAACGAGCCAGATGTGAAGGTGAGGCTGAAGTCAAAACGTGACGGCGGCGACCAGCACAAAGAAATCGACGTGGAAAAGGTGAGGCCGGAGAATATTCAGGAGATATCGACGGTCGTCAAACGGGTGAAAATCGTCCACGGAAGGCCGGTCATCACGAAAACTGTCTGCACCGTGCGGTGCCACAAAGTCGCCATCTTTTTCTGAGTGTTTATGCAATAAAAACGAAATTTAAACAAAGCACCGAAACACGTCCCAACACACACACACTTGCCCCGTGATGCCACACTGTGATGCCTTTTTCATGTTATTTTTCCATTTTGAATTTTATGCGATCTATGCTCAACTTCATGCTTTTCTGTTTCCCACGATATCTACACCAATCATGCTACCCCCATGCGCAGCGTTGATATTTTGATGAAATGGTTGTTTATGCCAAACTTCAAAATATAATTCAATAATATATTCATATTGAAATAAACCCGAATATTTTCGGATGACACTCATCGAGAGTAATCATCATCTTCTAGGAGAGAATCGAAAAGAACATTGCTTATCAGCAATAATATCACCAAATGTGACGTCCTTGACATGAAATACTGAATAATCGAGGCTAACAGATGGCTTAAGCTCAATGTACTATTTTTAAACTGTGTTTGCATATTATTGCGTTTGGGTAATGATTCGAATACACCATATTTACCCCATCAATCTAGTGTTGACATGTTTGCTGTATCCGTGAGACACAACAAATCGACATCTTTGTGAATTTCTAGGTCCTCTGCGTCTGTCAAATTGTCACGGTTGAACACACACAGACAGCCCCAAGGCATTTGTGATTGAGGCGGCAGATTCAAGTTCGTCTAATGGCATTTTCCGTTGTAGGATGATTCAACGTCGTCAGAGTCTTCCTCGGCCTCTGACGATGAACGTGACGTTGTTGTGGAGAAAATGCTGCAAGCGGTCGCTCCTCAGGAACACGGTTCCCTTCCTGAAGAGCAGAACGTTCTGCAAGAAAAGAATGCCGTTATCGAAGATCAACTGAAATCTATAGCGGAGAAAAAACAGTGAGAAATATCTTGGTTTCGAATTTCTTGCAATGAATTTATCGCTGGCTCTTCATGACTACATATTTATTGTCGTTTACAATCATCCTGCTGTACTTGAAAGTAGGCAAGTTTCCTTAATTTGTGGGAAAACAGCCAAGACATATATTGATGTCCTCTGTAATACATTTCCCGTTGAGTGCTACGACAGTAGTTTGGTTTAGTTGGATGCATGCTATTTGCAATGGAATTTGATAACTGCCCAGAGCTTCACAAAGGTTTGCTATTTTATCCGATCTCCGGTGCTTTTAATCATATTGGCAACTGTAATATTCCTCTTAAGACGCATTGAAGCAAGATGTGTTATTCCGGCGTTTGACTTTTACAAATCAAGGTGCTAATTGCTAATGTCTTACTACAGGGAATGCGAACAGCTGACACAAAAGATCGAAGAACTGGAATCGACATGCGAAAAATTACAAACTGAATTGGATCAAAGGTACTGCGCAGTACGCGATCCCACCTTGTCCAATCTTCTCAACTTCACATCCATTTTAGAAGTAAAGAAGTAGTTGAGTCTGCGCCTGAAGATTATTATACTTTGTCCGAAGACGATGTGCTCGCTATCCCATCCGTGCAGTCTGTTCTGGAGAAAGCTACTCTACCGCTACAAGAGCAATTGGACGTGAAGCAACAAAAAATTGCGCAAATGGAAGAGGTTTGTATCGCTGTGTATAAGACGTACTCATTGTTGATGCGACAAAGACAGAAAATATAATTGGCTGTGATCTAGTTCACAAAGTGTAGCTTGTTTATTTTTCTGTCTATCCTGTTTATTCAACCGAATCCTCTGTTTACAGTAGGCTAATTCTCCCCAAGATTTGATGGATAATCTAATTGGCATAAATTTTCTGTTACAGTCCTGATTTTTGAGTTGGGCCAAATGCTGAATTAAATTTGAATCGGTTCCTCTTAACAGAAATCTAACTTTTCCCAAGAATTTACTGTGAATCTAATTGGCGTTAATTAACTGTTGCTATGTAGTGATTTTTGAGTATGGTCAAATGTTCATTTAAATTTGATGAGACTTCAATCCCTGTGTGAATACTCCGAATTCTCAAGTTTAATCATATGCTGATATGAGTACTATCACTCAACTGTTACATTTATTCCAATATCTGAATTTTATACAAAAGTCAGTTGTTCTTATTACAGACTTCTTTGCTGTATCCCAATTTTTCTGCATTAAATCTTGTCATTTCCTGTCAAAATTTTAATGACGCGTTCTTCTTTCGTCGCAGGAGAAAGAAAAATTAGAGTCCACGCTCGAAGACGTGCAAAAGGAATACCTGTCTCTTTTGCGGGAGACACAAGGATTGCAAGACGCAGAACAGAACCAGGCCATTCTCCAAGATAGAATCAAGGAGCTGGAGGAAACGCTCTCAGCAAAAGAGGATGAACTACACAGCGCTCGGGAGGAACGGAGTCGCTTAGACGAGCATCTACAAAAACTTGAAGCTGATAATGAAAAGGAAAAGTCTGAAGAAAATGAGGTGAAGATAAAGCCAAGTGCTTTTTTCAAACATCATTTGAAGCCAGGCATTCAATTTCCCAATTCAATTCATTATTTAAATTAACCTTGTTTTCGTTCAAATATAATCACGGCATCAGGTATTGTCAGTGTAGTCAGTCATACCAACTCTTTACGCTACCAAAATATGCAGATCAATCGATGGCTATAGCTATTTGAAATGATTATACACCCATCATATTCGGCTTAATGTCAAACGTATCCGATTGCTGAAATGTGATTCAATTTTCTCCCGTCACTACATGAAGTAATGCGATATTATCCTTTCCAGGACTCAAATTCGGACAGTCAGTCGACTTTATCATCCGAGGCTTCTGACGAAGAAAGTTTATCGGAATTCAAAGGCAAGATAGAGGAACTGGAAGAGCTGATATCGGATAAAGACGGCCAATTGCAAAAAACACAGCTGGAACAAGACCAGTGGGAGGAAAAGGTCGATAAACTCAAAGCAGACTTGGCCGAAGAAAAGGGCAAGGTCAGAATTTTTCAAACCTTTTTCTTTACAATAACATTCGAGTCACTGATAATACATAATCCAACTTTAATTTATTGTTTGTATCAGCGTAAAATATGACTTTTTTATGCATTGCAATTGTTCATTGATGAGGCACGTTCTACAATTCACACTGTCCAAATTTTATATGAACGTGGTGTTTAAAACCTACGTAATTTGCCAGTAGATCGTTCATTATGTCATTTTTTTGAATAATTATTTACGCTTCGCCACCCAGCTGCGTCATAACCACAATTCGGCTGTAAGCACCTGTTAAGTGTCTTTGAGATGATAATTTGCTACTGACTGTGAGGCTCTTCAAAAACTTTTCATATTGTCAGAGGATTAGTTTGTTTGAAAGGAAAGCCTTTTCAGTCGGCTTGGCGTGTGTAGCGGGTAGTTTTATTGACTTTTTAGTGGACAGTGACGATTTATTATTATCCTTTTTAGATTACTGTATTATATACATTCTTTTGATTAGTAGGCACAATAAACTGTTGTTATTCTGTTGAATCGGTGGTTACGAATAAGTTAAGTATCCTGGAATCTTAGCTGTATAGTGTATATTGATGTTGGAAAGTGATCAATTTTGACCCGCCATCTGTGATTGCCAGGTGTCTGAAATTAAGGAGACGTTAGCTCAGCGCGAGCGAGATATTGAGAAGCTTCAAGAAGATTTGAGAAGCAAAGAGGAAAGAGCCAAGGAAATATCAGCGCAAATACGCAATTCCGTGCAGAAATCTGAGGTAAATAGCTACCCGCTGCTCTTTGCGGCAGGAAACAAATCAGTAATCGGTGCTCTTTGGTTTTATCAGACTCTTGAAAATGAGGTTGAACTTCTACGGGATGAACGGCAAGTGTTGAACGCGGAGAACGATAAGCTGCAAAATGACACTGAACAATTGAAGAGTGAAGTTGAGCGCTTGGAGAATGCTGTGAATGAGAAAAATAGGGTGAGTGGACCGTTGTTTTTCATATGCTGTATTAGAGAATGCAAATCGTGTGGACTTTATCGAGGTCATACGTAGCCAGGAAAATTGTATTAGAATTGATGTTACATGATAGTGAAAAATTAACGTTTGGGAGTGGTTTCAGACTTATATTCAAGCTCCATTATGTACAATTGATTAATTGAAACCCACCTACTCCCGATTGAAGTGTTTTGGCTTCAAAACCGATTGACTTTTGTCAAAATAAATGTAGCATGTAAAAACACTTGGGACTATTTGGAGAGCTATAGTTGAAAAGTAGTTTTTTTTGTGGATTTGCTAACACCAGGGTACAACTTTCAGGAGTTGGAAGGAAAGGCACAGAAACTGGAAGCACTCGAAAAAGAACGTGCCGTCGAACCCAAGTCTGCAATGTTTTACGACGAAAAGCAAAAAGCCGACGTAATGTGTAATCCACAGTTATTTACTTGATTATGTGTTCACTTTCGTTTGCCTTCCCTTCAGGACACCAGTTCTTCTTCTGGATCAAGCTCGGAAGAGGGTGACGTTGTTTTATCGCAGGAAGAGCTGGTACGAGAACACGAAGTGAAGATGGAAGACATGAAGGTACCGTGATTTCGTTTTTTGGCAGACTAGATAAAATCCAGTACCTAGATGAATACATTACTAATCGAATAACGGGAGTCGTCTTTAGTATCTGGCAGGGTTGTAATCAAGTCAAAAGGCTCCGAGTCACAAGTCAATCTCGCTTTTATAATTTTGACTCGAGTCAAGTCGAGTCATTTTCAATTTACCACCGAGTCAAGTCCGAGTCCAAGTCATCGAGCAGAGGTTCGAGTCCGAGTCATGGGATAATGACTCGAGTCGGAGTCCAAGTCATTGTGTTGACTGCTCAGTTTCCAGTTAAAGTCTTGTTAAACCCAC
>ATSW01004060.1:0-10008 GCA_000444245.1 Botryllus schlosseri
ACTTGAGTAAGTACCAGAAGTAGAGGAAAACTACTTGAGTACTTCGAAAAAGAAGAAGTACTTCGTTATTGACCACTAGGGTTGTTCAGAATGGACCGACTTTCAACAAGTCGTGTTTTTCAGTCCGATTCCCATGCCTTATACGATAAAAACATATTCTAGCTACTTTTTTTCGTAATTCATCCCTTGCATCCGTGTGCATTTTGAGCTGGAAAATTATCGGCTAAAAATAGGGGATTCCCCTAAAATTTGAGTGTCGCCATTCGGACTAGGCTAGTAAACGTCATATATAAGCTGGGTTTATGCAGCTTTTGCGGTTTGGAGTGCTACATAACCTTAGGCCTATTATAGAAAGTGTTGCCGGTTCAGGACACCATTTTCATGTCCTACACTCCCTTAGAACTGCTCAAAACTGCCTAAGACTGATAGTCATTTTGTTGGATCACATATTCTACACTCCTCAACCCTACCTGAGATTGTCCATCAATTTCCGGGATCACCATGTGCAAGAATACAACTGTGAATGTATCATTCACTCACAGCCACATTTTAAACATCACATTGTTCAAAGGAAACGAAACAATAAGGAAAGAAATAGATCAACTTGGCACGTCAATGAGAACACATGCGATTCCTGTCGAGTCATTCACAACGGGAGAATCCCCAAATTCCGAAGAATCTTTTGGTGCATGAAAAAACGGCAACTTGCACACGGATGCGGGGGATGAATTACAAAAAAAAGTTGCCAGAATTTGTTTTTAAGGTATAAGGCATGGGAAACGGACTGAAAACCAAGACTTTTTGAAAGTCGGTCAATTCTGAACAACCCTAACGTTCAGCTTACGCGACAAGCTACATTTAATCCAAGTACCGCGCTACTAATCTGTCACTCAAAATGACCCCACTGGTGGGTGTGCGTAGGTATCGCAGGTATCGCATGTATCACTCAGTTGACGGTTTACGCGGGTGTCACTTCGGTTCAGTTCCGTTTAATTTATTGTTTCATCTATCTAGCGGAAGTATCACTGAGATATCATGTCTTGACTGTACCTGTACAACTTCCACTTAATATCTTTAGGCCAAACTTTGACCATCAATTGCGGAAGATATCGCAAAAATTACGATTAGGCGACGACACGTCATCATCATTGGTTTATTACCGGTCATTGTAGACTGAATTCTCCACTATGCCCCAGCAGCGCAATGTAGAAGAATCAGCAGAAAACTCTTTGCTTCATTGTGTGAAATGTCGACACCAAAGTAAAGAACCATTTAATGCTGCACGAGCACGGGCGCATTTACTATTCGACGCATGTACAGTCGGCATATCAATCGTTTTATATCGAACGTTTTGGCCAACATGCGGCGGTTATTTTAATCCTTATCACCGCCAATCATTTTAACAGCGCACACACCGCACGGAGTCGCATGGTCGCATGTTGCCCGAAAGTTATGCCTATGTCGTGTCTCCTAGCGTGAAAATACCCAGCGCCGAAATGCCGGTTAATATACTAGTCGCGCTCCCGCAGGCTGCGCTAAAGCGTCCGAACGGTTTCGTATGATATTAGGTTGCCGTTCATTCAGTTGCTAATACGGGTGGACTCATTTCTGTATATTATGGCCATCCGACAGTCGACGAGCATGTCCACATTCAAGTCGAAATACAAGCAATTACTACTAAATAAATACAGTCCATCCTCAAGATTACCGGACCACGACTGACCTATCGATCTCGCTTCCCATGACATGCCGCCCTATTTCTTGTCGCTTTCTTTTTCTATACTATCTTCTTTACTTTCATTCAGTGTGCATGCCTCCTCTTTACATCGCCTAGGCCAAGGTGGGTGTCAGATTCCATAGACTACTCCAAGTAACTTCGACACCTTCCTATCTTTTCATGGTATCGCATTTTTGTGGTGTATTGAACTGATAAAAATTGCTAATAAACCAATGCTGATGATGAGGGCGGGGTTCCCACATTGTAATCAAGAAATCAGACTCCAGTAATTCTGCCTCAAAAGACTCTATTTTATGTTGATTTACGAAATAATTTTGGGTCGCCTACGAGCTTTGTACATTTAAAAAAACCTTCTCTGATTCACTTTTTGTAAAGACATGGTTATAATATCTTGTGTGCATCAAATCATTTGGCGTGCCATGAAAAATCTTTTCGCGTGCCAGAAATGGCACGCGTGTCGAGGGTTGCCGACCCCTGTGCTAGTACCACTAATAATTCCTTGTAGAGAAGAGGTACGCTGGCCTATGGTTCCATGCCCCAACTTCACTTCACTTCACTGCTTCACTACTTCACTACTTCACTACTTCACTGCAGTGAAGTATGTTTCTTGATAACTTCGAATCACATTAATCTACTATCGTCGAAACCAGTGACCTTGTGAGAACATAAGTTAGTTGATTTGGATATAGCATTGTTCTCCCAATACGTCCAAGTAGTACAGATCAGCTGACGTAATTTTTTAAGAGTCAACAAATTTTAAAGATAGGGAGTATTGTCTATAGCCATCGCAATAAAGCTTTCTTACAGGCTTATTCAGATACTTTTAAAGCTCCCTGACTATATTTCAGCCGAGATTCCTCCGCATATAGCTAGTTTAACTTGAGTATGAACAAATTTTTGGTCGATTTATACTGGCCAAAAGGTTCGCTACCACGCAACCGTGAGACCACTTTGTACAGCCTCCCTGCAGCATAGCCATAAGATTTTGCGATTCAGTCAATTTTATTACTTTATAGTCGTAAGACAGTGATTAAGATGACTTTGATTTCTGATTTCTCATTCCATACTATCTTTAGACCAGTGATTCCCAAGCGCGGCCCTGAGGGCCGCATGCGGCCCCCAGCTAGCCTTCTTGCGGCCCCCNAAAANTATTAGGAAATCGAGTTATGACAAAAAATTAAATTTATATTTATAAAATACANTAGCTTGGCTTGGAGTCTGGAGTTTTTAATTAAGATTGCAGGAAAGTCGTGAGTAAACTGTTCTCGTTACGACCAGTTGAACGAGCAGTAGCTATAGATATAGGTAAAGACNGGACTGTAACTNCCACACGCCAAACCCCCAATGAAAGGGNGGGGNGCGAGCTCGAACGGGGCTCAAAATTATTTNGTGAATTAGCATAAATTATAGAGTNTTCTTNGGAAAATNTATGCATCTTTTTCAATTTGTTTTTGCTGTAGGCGTGATTTTATGCTNCCAAATATCTTGATTTTNGGGNACTCATCCCCAAGTNAAAATGCGCAAGATTTATNGAAATGGGCANNGGGCATATCGGCGTTAGCCTTTACNGCGCCACGACNCACAACGCNAGAAAACCTTGGCCGAACAGGACTGCCCTTATGCTGACCGAAAACATCGTTATATATACAAAATACTGTCTTGGCAATCTTAACCTCACGAGACAAATACCATCCCGCAGGGAAAAATTATATTCCAGTGAAGGAATACCAATTTGAAATCGTGTGCGTCTCTTAGTTTAGAAGCCTACGTTTGGGCGATTCTATATTTTTTTTATATAGCAGACAGGAGGTCACGAAATAACATGTTACGAATCATACTAATGGGTCCTACAGTTTCCAAGACACCTCACTCAGTTCTACCGGTAAATCGGATTACGTGAGCAGCGAGGACAAGAAATCGATAGCAATATATATGCAATTCCCGATCTTATTGACCGATTTTATCATGAATTATCGAAAATTTTTGCGCTTCGCGCTGGTTCGCTTCACAGTACAACTGGTTTCGTGGCAAAGTCGAACAAGGTGATAGGGATATGTTTATCACCCTATGGGAGCCCAAGACCCAAGTTTACTCTTTTTTTGGCGGGGTGGGGGCTGACGAAGTGCTGTTTCGTTCCGGTCAACGGGTATAAACGCCCGAAGATGTTTATTTATTATTGAAGGGTCCTACCTTTTCAAACAGACTACCCGCGGCTCTACCTGTAAAACTGATTACGTGAGCTGAGAGACGATAAAAATTGATGGCAATATATATGCAATTCCCGATCATATTGACCGATTCAATCATGAATTACAGACAATTTTCGCGCTTGCGCGTGTAGGCAATAACACCTGACTCACTAAATCGCCCTGAAAGCAGCATAATTGGTAGTCCTATAGCTCACGACCGAAGCGTCCGCATAATTTGGTAGGTCCGGTCTTTATCGAAAGCTAGTTTCGCACTGATTCCAAAAATGCAAATTGAAATCTCGCCAGGGCAATAAAACTGCTCCGAAATAGCCTCCAAAGGTCGACTGTTCTGAACAATGGGAGCGCAGCAGCACAATGACCATAACAATGACCAATGGCGTCAAGTGCTTGATCATAACAATGCCAATTTTCATATTTTGATGTCATTTTGGGTCCGTTTAATTGCCCTGGTATTCGTGCGGCCCCGACCGTGCGCTGAAATTCTAAATTTGGCCCTGACACCGAAAAAGTTTGGGAACCACTGTGCTAGGCGCTAAGCAATCAGCATCCACGAATAGCAAGGAGAAAAACCGGGGCTCAGACTAGGTGACATTACGTACGGCGTATCGTACCTCCGTCGTCACAGTATCTCGATGGTGCAGGCGAAAAAGAATATCATATCCCTCTCATGCATATTTTCTGTACCACCATCATTGCCGTCTGTCTGTTTGTATTTTGGTTGGATGAAAAAATAAAGGCTCTCAGCACTGCGCTCACGGATATTTGAATTGTATGTTTGTGGAACTTTTATATAGTTTTCATGACCTGCATATAACAGTTTTGCACTGGGGTTTTCGCTTCCGTTAATAACTACTTTTCGGTGACTCTGCCCTCTCGGAATTGGGTGTCAATGTCATCGACTTGTTCCTAATGGTGAGTAGAATATAAAACTACCATACCACTGTCTGTCGGTTAACCATATACAATGTAAATGTTAATTATAATATGGCCTTCGAACAGCATACTCGACATTTGTTGTCTTGAGGGATTATCTAATATAGGGTTACCATATTTTTGTAACACAAATTCCGGGCACTTTTTACCGCCCACTAGAGGATTTCAAAATGAGGTATGAACACATTGTCGATCAATATGACATCACACTAGCAAAGATTTGTATATCAACTAGAGGTGAACACGATCCGGTTTTAAGTCGTAACCAGGGCCGTAGCTACATTTTTTCAGCCCCCTCCGCCAAAAAAACACTGATCTTGGGCTCAAAGTAGGGTAATCGATGCTACTTGTGGGGGCTCACTATATGTATCTGCTCAATAAATGATTTGAATGAATTATGTCAATACTATTGGTTCTTCCGGACATTACTTTATAATTTGATCCTGTCTCTGCCCACGTGATCAGAGTTAGCGGTAGATCTGTTGGAGGATTATGACTTCGAAAATGCAAGGAGCCTAATTGCATGTATAATTGTACATCGTTAAGTCATGTTCATGTCACACCGATAAGATTAGTAATCAGTCTATTGCCTGTGCGCACTGCACCACTGAGCTATATAAACACCGCACATACAGTGGTTTCCAACCTTTTTATGGTCGCGACTCCATTTCCAATTTCAAAAATGTTCCGTGACCCAGCTCAAAATTTGACAAGCTTATTACTAATTAAAGGTCGGCACATTTGCCGAAACTTACCCACGGCTTGTTTTGCAAGCTGATTTGATTACGTTCAACATCTTCGCGAAACCCAGAATAAAGGCAAACTACCCCCAGGTCTAGAACCCCTCTCTTTGAATAAAGCATCCAAACGGCCAAAACCAAATCTATGTATATGTATACCGTTATCTTGTAATTTCGATTATAATTTGACTTATTTCTGTAAATGAATGTAATTTTTATTATTTTTGATCTCATTTTTTGCGAGGGTGGTCGTCCCCATATTAAAACCAACAAATGTGATACTAAATCGACCGTAGCGCTAAGAAAAATTTCATGTAGCATAAATCTGCCCAAAAATATTATTGTTTATGTTGATTTAGGAAAAAATTATTAGCTTAGCCCACTTCAAAATTCCGGACATTTAGGCATATTTTAGAAATTCCGCCCGGACGCAGTTTTAACAGTGAAATTCCGGACATGTCCGCGAAATTCCGGACGTATGGCAACCCTAATCTAATAGAAGTAGCCTACTTCCTACTAAAAATCTCAACATTTGTTAGAAATGTGCTGGACAATACAAGCAATATTCAGAATTGTTTTGCAGGCCGGACGAAACCGCCTAACGAATCCGAAGAATGTCATTCAAATATCCATGCTAATCCGACAAATGTCGGCCAGACTCAGAAAAATCTCAATTGAATGTCAATTTTCGAAGAATCTGACCTAAGTTCAAGTTAGGGAACAGCCTTTGCAAGGACCATAGTTACTATTAGCTGATTTCTAGGTGCTTGAACTTTGAACGTTTGGCAGAACCACGTTAGAGTGCTACCAGCCCTGTCGTAAGGTGCTGACTGTCCGCGTTTGGTTGCCGAACTGACGATTTTTTCGTTTGGCATGAAATCATTGGTCAGAACCGATGTTCCCTCTAAGTTGCGCAAGTGCGCAATTGAGCAGTTCTGACACGGTCTGTGCGCACAGAAATTCTAGGCTGTGCACAAAAAATCCGACGTGATAATCTTTTTTTAGTCGGTACGCACTGTTGTCCAAGGGATCGCGAAGTGAGTTGGTGAGTGCGCGCAGACTCGTCAAAATTTAGAGGCAACATTGGTCAGAACTATCCAGAAATGTCTGTAACAGAAGTTGAAACTATCCGAAAATATCCGAAACAAAGTCTGTTATAGAATCCGAATCCAATCCGACCGATCTAAATCCTGTCCGAATACTATCCGATTCCGTCCTATGCTCATCACTGCTCCGTACTAGTCGGTAGGCGAGGTCGATAAGGTCAGATTGTGGTCCTGTAATCTTGAGAGCGGATTAGTTTTGATTCAGTAGAAAGAAATTGCTTGTATTTCGATTGGAATCTGGACGTACTCGACGATCCGGATCCGTCAGGCAGGCAAAATATGGATCCGGACCTAATCCTGTTTCATAAAAACTAATCGGATTTATGTTTGGCTTGGAATCCATAAATTCATACATGTACAATGTACATCTCTACTACAGTGTACAGATCTAACATGCAGCTACAGTACATAAAAATAAGTAATCGAAGTCAGCCACTAACCACGAGTGTCGCCGTTGCCAATGCATAGTCGGTAGATAGCGACACAGAGAACAATAACAAACGCGTCTTTCCCGCGAATCGCTCCTTCTTTGGTAGCTTTACCTTATGCCTATGGCGACAGACTTGTTCAAAACAAACTACCAATCTAGTTAGGTGGCTTGTTTGACGGTCAAATGACTACTGGTTTTGAGTAGTTCTAGCCGAGGAGTCTGAAAAGTGAGTAGTTGTCGTTGTATAGTTGCGCAATTCAAAGAAATTTAGCTGCCGAACAACTAGAAAATGCGTGTTCCCGTTTAGCGTGAACGCCGTGGATCGTGATACCTGTGCTCTGTTGCGTGATGTTGTTGCATGCAGGTTGCAGCCATTGTAAGCTCAGCGTCATCCTCATCACTACTAACTGTGACGTAGCCAGGAAGCGATTTTTGCGGTTTAAACTAGAAACCCGGTTCTTGTGTAATGCTAATTCATAATTCTATCTCCAATATTTCTAAGTTCATTTCAGAATCAAGTTACTTGTGTTTTAGTTGGTTGCGGATTTTTAAAGCTCGCTCGGTCTAGTTCTAGTTGCGAGTTATAAATAGTGGGTAGTTCTAGTTTTGGATTATTGCGCATTCCGATAAATCCATCATTAACTTGTATATAAGACTGGATCGCGGCGAAATCCCTCGTTAATGAGACAAAAACAACACTGAACTTGATGTTATTGATAAACAGTCTGTACTGCGCCTGTTAAAAAGAATCACCTTATCACTTTACTTTAGTTACAGTTTTTTTGTTACAATCCCAAAATTCACATGGATCCACATAAGTTGCTTTTACACGGGATCGAAGTCGAGTTTCCGTTCGACCCCTATCCGGAACAACTACACTACATGAAATGCGTGATTGAATCCCTGCAAACTGGGAACAACGCCATTCTGGAATCTCCAACCGGTACTGGCAAAACTTTATGTCTCCTCTGCGCAACATTAGCTTGGAGAAGAGCAGAGATCAAGCAAAGGGCTGAAAAACTGGGTCAAAATATTGCCGGTGCAGGGGCAGAACCAGATTATCCTTTAGGCTGGAATGGAGGTGATGCCCGACCGGACCAGGAGGCACAGGCTGCACAGCAAGTCCCGTCAGCCCCCAGGATTATTTACGCATCCCGTACCCATTCCCAATTGGCTCAAGTGGTCAAAGAATTAAAAAGAACAGCGTACGCTAAAGATACAAAATTAAGCATCCTCGGATCACGTAATCAGATGTGCATCCATCCCGAGGTCTCGAAGCAGACTAATAACGTTGCTATGATTCATTCGTGCCGTAACAAAGTGAACAAGCATCTGTGCCACTTTTACAATAATGTGGAAAACGTACGTAAATCTGGATCGTTTACGAATGAAATTCTGGATATCGAGGAGTTGGTTGAGCTCGGGAAAAAGCGAAATGCTTGTCCGTATTATGCTGCGAGGTTGGTATATATAGGGTTACCATACGTCCTCTTTCAAGAGGATTTGTCTTCTTTTTTGACTTTTTTGAAAGTGTCCTCGGAGGATGCCCAAATGTACTCTTTTTCTGGATTTTGTCCTCTTTTTGGAGAATTTTGTTCAAATATAGGGCAAAATTCGACTGAGATACAGTGAAACAGCACTGAAGTAATGCTCCGGCGGCTATTTCGGGAGCTGAGCCGGAAAGTTGACCTTTTTTTTAGTTAACAACCACGAAGTGCAGAAAATTGACCCTTTTTCAGGATTTTCCTCCGGTATTGCAAGTATATATATATATTATGTATATTTTATGCTATCTGGTGAATCTTCACTATATGCTGTCAATGATTTCATACCACACTTGGACAACTAGATAATTCTAGTTGTATAATTATACTAATTAGTGCAAAATGCTTTGTACTCTAATTATATTTCTGGTTCTCCTGAAAATGCTACAGGAGAACTGTATAGTGGGAAACGAGCCAAGCTTGCTGTACAGACATTTGTCATTCTCATGCATTATGACAATGAGCTCTGATTTGGTAGGAAGTTATCTTGATTTAATTTCCAAGTTTTCTCTAATTCTGTAATTGTAATACTAATCTAATTTGGAAGAAGTGCATCTTATTTGAATTTACATGCTGATTATGGTAAATTTGCATTTATGTAAATTAGTGTGCCTTTGTTGCATTTTCAATGCATTGTTAACAAAGCTCTACATTTTTGCTTTGCAGAAATGCATCAGATTCGAAGAAATTTATCTGCATGCTTGCTAAGTTACAACTTGATTTTGATTCCCCAGTAGGCGATCTGTAGACAACCCTGGTTTTTGATGGGTGTTGGACGATGTTATCCACGGGATCCCTTACTGTTATTAAACTAGTGATGTCTTCTGTTGGTCTACTCGTATTAAGAAACTTATATTGAAATTCATTCAGAGAACAATCGAAAGACGCAGATTGCGGGATATTGCTGACGCCTTACAACTACCTACTGGATCGCAAATCGCGCCGCGCCAATAACCTCGAAGTTTCGGGAAATATCATAATCTTCGACGAAGCTCACAACTTGGAGAGGATCTGCGAGGAATCGGCGTCTTTCGATCTCACATCCATGGACATAGCGAAGTGCATAACGGAGACTGGGGAGCTGTTGAAGGCGGCCGTTAAAATGTCGGAAACAGGGATTGTTCCTGACGGATATGAAGCAGGTAAAATGGCTGTGAAATTGGATTATATCTTAATTATGCACTGTCTGTAAGTGTTTGTTTACAGACCTTAATCGCCTTTACTGTATCATTTACTTACCAATGTTATTTCACTTATAGTGTTGTAGCCTAATTACTTAATTGGCTGAGTCGGAGACACGCAAGGGA